>PVIC010001500.1:0-90568 GCA_004025085.1 Thryonomys swinderianus | reverse complement strand
TGGGAAAGCGCCACTGGAGATCTTGATCTTTAAAAACAAAGCAAAAGAAACGATTTGCTCTGAAGATGTATTGGAAACATGGGCCTCTTGCCAAGAAAGGCGATTCGACGCCTTTGTTAAACTCTTCGCTTCTTACGAGCTGCGGCCCTGCCGAGTCTCCTCGGAGACCCTGTGCTTCAGGCTGGCGCCGTCCGCCCCGTTGTCAGCCGTCCGCCCTGCCAGCCTGCCCCTTGGCGAGGTCTCGGGCTGGCCCTGCGCCCCGTCCTCCCGGGTGCTGCCTTCCCGAAGGCCGCCGGCTCTGTCGCCCCCGCCTCCTCTCCGTGCCTGCGCTCAGCTGGCCTTTCCCCCAGCCGGGCCCGTCTGCGCCGCTGCCCTAGACTCGGGGCTCGCTCTGAGCCCCGATCTGGCCTCCAGGCGGGCCGCCCGTACCTCCTTGCCGCCCGCTCTTGGGCCCGCGGCGGAGGGCGGACGTGCGGGCAGACCCCGCGCGGGCGCTGCAGGCTCCTGGTCCCCGGCCCGGCCGGGCGTTCGCCGAGGCTCACCCGGGCTGTGTGTCGTCCGAGCTCCTGGGACGTGCCGCACCCCCGGCTGTCCCGGCAGGCTTTGGGACCCCGGGACCCCGGGACCCCGGGACCCCGTCTCCGTCCTGCCTTGGCCACACGCTCTTCGGTGTCCTCCTCAGAGACCTCTTGCTCTCCAGCAGGCCTGACTTTGAGTTCGCCCGGCCGCACCCCCGTGGGGCCTCTGCTTAGCACCATGACCTCTCTGACACTTGCTGTGGGAATCTCTGTGGCAGATCTGTCACCTGCGCTGCAGAGGAAGCCCTGTGGCCACACAGAGCGTGTAAAATGAATTGTTCCACTCAGACTCTAGGGTTAAGGAAGAAGCAGCTTCTCCCGGCTCCGGGGCACCTAGACGTGCTGGGCTAAGTCCGCCTTGCCCGCTTTGTGTTCGGCCGCTCCCCGGCTTACACACTCAGTTTCATAGGCTGAACTTGTGCTTTTGCCCGCGCCCCGCGCTTGTGCTGCCTCGCGTGTGGTTGCACAGTCTATAGTCCGTTCAGTCCCTGCCCCTTGGGCTGCCGCTGCCGGTCTCGGGGCACCGCTGGGGCACCGCTGAGCCACCCCGCGTCCTCAGCGCGGGGCGGTGGCACCTCGTTCTGCCCTTCTTCGGTCGTTCCTTGGCGTAGTGCGCCCCTGGTGTTAGTTACTTCGGTACAGGCCTATCCGTCCTGAGAGCGGGATCCGTGTCAGATTTAACAACGGGTTTCCCGTTGGCCTGACACAGGCACTCCCGGTAAGTATTCCTACGTCATTTTAAATGAATAAGTGTAGGGAGTAGCAAAGTAATCGAGACCATCTTCTTTACAGACCATAAAACAGAGAGAATATCTTATTATATTTCTGAATCTTAGCATCTCAAGGTTTCTGTAGACCTATCTTCTGGGAAAGGGGAAGGATCCCTTGAGGGGACAGTGCGGTGACACCGGCTGCTGGGCAGGCAGGAGGAGCCGAGAGGGCGTCGGGTGCTGTCTGGACTCCGCTGGCGACGGGCCGCCTCCGGGCCTCAGGGTCCCAGTCCGTTGAACAGGTTGCACTGGTCATGTCAGAGGTCCGTTTCACATCTCTCCTTCATACATTTTAAAGTTTGTAGTGCCTAGATTTTTTTTTTTTGGGGCCTGGCTTTTAAATATATCTTGCGATACGTTTCTCTAGTTTTCAGTCTTTTCCTGTTTCATACAGTGCCTATTTGTGTGTGTGTGTGTGTGTGTGTGTGTGTGTGTGTGTACAGATAGGTTCAGTGTTTTATTCCAAGCGCAGTCATAGCAAGTGCTGAATTTTCAGGCTTCACCGGCGAGCATCCTGCGAGGCCTCTGTTTTCCTCGGTGTCTGCATGGCCCTCGGTGTCTGCATGGCGTTTCCTCTTCTCCTAGGCTTTGGGGTTGTTTCTGGAGGTCCCCAGGGAAGCTGAGCTTAGAGAGCGAGGGGGCAGGGCTGCGCGGTGGTGCCCGAGAGGCTTCCTGGCCTGCAGAGCTCCTGCCCTGCCTGGGTTCCCCCGGACTCTCTTGAAAGGGCTGTAAATGCTGATGCTTTTCGTGCCCCGCTGAGACTCCGCAGAGGCTGTTCCCGGGCCCGCGGCCCCGTCGCTGCGCCCCTCCCGGAGGAGAGCTCGGAGGCGCCTGAAGCCCCGGCTGTCAGCGTTTCCCTCTGCTGCTTCAGCGTCGGAACAAACACCTTCCTGGGGGAGTAAGTCCCGGCCCGGGGCCTCTCTGCGGTTAAACTGCAGGCAGGAGAAGCTTCAGCGAAGCCTAGACCGTTGCGCACGTCTGCTGACTGAAGTGCGTCAGACTGTCCCGACATGGAGGGGGGTGGCCCAGCGCCTGGGGACCGACCTCTGGAGTCCTTCCAGCGTCCTTCTTTTTGGCCTTGCTTTTGCTTTTTTTACTCACTGAGCTGTTTTCTGTTTGTTTGTTTTTTTTTCAAAAAGTGTCACGGCAAAAGGACTCACCAAAGTCACAGAGCTAAGTCTTTCATGACGGTCAGAGGCTGAAGCCCAATAATGTTCTGTTTCCGAGAAACGCTCAGATTTCTCGACATTTAAGCGTCGCAACACTGGCCCTCCACAGAGAGCCGCACGAGCCTCCTCACGGGCGAATGTCGGAGCCGGCAGTGAGCGTGTGAGATAACAAACCTGCTGCCGTCAGCTTGGCACAGTCGCTGCCAACTGATGCCCCAGGAGGTGACGGGGAGGCTCCCCGAGGATGCGCCGTGACCCCACTGCCTCTCCTCAGTGTGCCGCCCAGCACCTGCGCGTGGAAGGTACTTGGAGTTGTGACTTTGCCCTTCTTTGTGCTGTCTACGTGGGCACCGTCTCATACCAAGCAGCAGCCCGAGAGCCCTCGCTCCCTTCCTGGCCTTCCTGGGTTAGAGGAGCCACTCGAAGCTCACGCGCGGAGGAAGCTCTTCGGGCGTCCGTGTGGCTCTGACTCCACCAGTGATGTGTGTCACCTCTGCCAACAGGGATCTGATCAGAAATGGGACGTAGCTTCGTGCCTCTCGGAGCCCTGTTTTGTGAGACCCAAGCACGCCTGCACAGACCCTGCCCCCCGCCAGCACTGCAGGAAGTGAGGGGTCTGGAGGGCGCGCGCTCGGGCACAGCCCACTTACCTTTCTTGTGCCTGGCATTGCTGACTCTGCTGATCCACCACTAGCCGAGGGCATCTTCCCTGGCACTTGTGTTATACATTCGTGCTTCCAGACACTGGTGCTGATTATCCTCCATGTTGACGTCTCTGGATCCTAGGCCAGCAGGGAGGGCCTGTTTCTCCCCAGCCGATGGCCTCGCAAACCCATCCTTACCTCATAGAGTGCTTTTCCTTACTCAAGAAACTGTAGATATTTTTTTTATCTTATCCTGTTCCAGCCTCTTTTCTTTTTATGCACACACACACACACACAGACACACACACACACACCACACAAGACCACTACATAGGATATTATAAACATATAGAAAAGTATTTTGAAAAGACACCTAGTAATAACCCCTCAGTGGGGTTAACTAGGAAGACAGCTATCTAGCTATTCAAATGTTAACAAGGAAACTACACATTCAGATACCAGATACTCCCAGGAAAGTTATTATCCAAAAGCTACTATGAAGAATACCTCTGGAGTAGAGGAAGGGGAAGAGGAATTTCAGGCTGAGCTCGTGTGTTGCGGAAGGACCTGGTTTACGAACTTGCTGGAAGTCCAGAACCCTTGATTACAGAGAGAAACACTTTCAGAGACAGGGGTTTCCAGTCCCAGCTCGTTTGGAGCGACCAGCTCAGAAGCACTTAGAGATGGCCTCGGAGGTGGGAATCCTACAGCACCGAGGATGGCGCATGAGTTGCTCCTGTACACTAAAACCTGAGCGTTTGGGTTTCACTGCAGCATTGGAAATTTGTGATACGTAAGCGAGTCTCAGGCTGAGCTTTGGGCACTTGGCCCTAAAAGGTTCGTCCCCGCTGATCTGTGTATAGTTTACATTAGCAAATCTTAGCTCTGTTACTAAGTAGCGATCACCTTTCAGTTTGCCATGAAAGTCTCCATATCACATATTCTGTTATCATTTCTTGGATTCCCAAATGAAAACAAAAGAAAGTAAAAGAGCTAAGAGTAGGAATGGAATTGCTAAAATTTTCATCAGTGATGGTTAGAGTATGTTTTGTTTTTCTGACTGTAGCCTTAGTTTCTTTTTTAAAAATTGATTTTATTTGTATATTTTATACATACAATATGATCACATTTAACATTGAAAACTTTTACCTGTACATGACACATCTTGACTGTCATTTTCCCCTTTCCTCTGAAACCTCCTTCCCCCATACACATAAGCTTTGTTTCCTTTTTTTATTATCAAGTTTTTTTCTTTCCCTTCTTTACTTTCCCCTACCCACCCTCTCCCGTTTCCTTTTGCGTTTTTTTTTTTTTTTACTATTTCATGTTACATTTTGGCATTCATTTATGGCTTTAGTTTTTTATGCTAGAGAAATAATACAGTACTTACACATCTGTGTTCTATTTGTTTCAGTTATGACTATGTCCTTGAGGTCCATCCACTTGATTATAAATGACTCAAACTCACTATTCTTTATGGCTAATATCGTATTTTATAGAAAAACTGTATTTTCTTCATCTAGTCTCCTGTTGATGGACATTTGGCCTGTTTCCAAGATTTAACTATCACAAACTGAGCTGCTGTAAACATGGGTGCACATATGTCACTGTGATGTGATTCTTTTAATTCTTCTGTGTATATACCCACCAGGGGTATAGCTGGGTCCGATGGGACCTTGAGAGCTAGTTTTTAAGGAATCTCCACAATGATCTCCATAGTGGTTGCACCAATCTACATTCTCACCAACAATGGAGAAGGGTTTCTTTCTTCTCACAGCCTCCCCAGTGTTAGTTGTTGGTTGATATCATGATGGCCGCCATTCTTTGTAGAGTGAGTGAGATGGAATCTCAGTGTTGTTTTCATCTGTATCTCTCAAATGGCCAGTGATGTGGAACATTTTTTCATATGTTTCTTGACTGCTTTTACTTCTTCATCTGAAAGGTGTCAGTTCATTTCAGATGCCCATATTTTTTTTTTTTGCTTTTTGAGACAGGGTCTCGCTTTGTAAGTTCAGGCTGGCCCTGAGCTCACTATGGTGCCCAGGCAAGCCACCGCGAACTCAGCAGTCCTCCTGTCTCTGCCTCCCGAGTGCTGGGATGACAGGCGTGAGCCACCACGTCTGGCATTGTGGTATGCGGTGTTGATTGTTGGTGGGCGTGACTCCACGCCCAGCATTGTTTGTGGTTACCGGGGATCGAACTCAGTTCCTTGCGCTTGCAAATCAGGTGCCTGAACCACTGAGCTAGCTCTCCGGCCTCAGATGCCTATTTTTGAACTGGATCTTTAAGTTGGGGAGGAGCTGATTTTTTTTTTTAAGTTCTTTAGCTAGTCTAGATACTGATCCTTTGTCTGAGAAACAGCTGGTAAAAATTCTTTTCCATATTGTAGGGTTGTGGTTTTTTGTTTTGTTTTTTTGTTTTTTTGTTTTTTTTGCTCTCTTGCCGTGCAGAAGCTTTTTAGTAAGATGAGATCCCGATTGTTGATTCTTTCTGCTAGTTCCCATGTTGCTGAGGTATTGTTCATAAAGTCTTTCCCTGTGCCATTGTCTTCAGATGTTCTACCTAATCTATCTTCCAGCAGGTTTAGTGTTTCTGTTTTAATATTTAGGTCCCTAATCCACTTTGGTGTTAATTTGGTGCATAGAGAAAAAGATAGATCTAGCTTTAGTCTTTAGCCTTAGTTTCTTTTCCCACTGTGTGCTCTGCAGTGGAATTTAGGCCTTTAAATATCCTCTTTCAGTTTGCAAATCCCTCGCTTTGTTTTATTTGCCCAGATCCCAGAATTCCTTTCCCGGAGTCACCACTGTCCACAAATCATTGCACATGCAGGTAACACCTTACTGAGAAGCTTGCTGCGTGTTGAGTGGGGAGACCACTCATGACTGGAGGTGCGCTTTGAATGTCTCTCCAGTTTGACCTTTTTCTGCTTTATCATTGAGCTGCTTCTCAGTGCCCTTCCCTCCTTTCCACCTACTGCTTCATGATGTCACCTGGTAAATACTGAAAATTAATGTTTTCATATCTTTCACTGGTTTTAGGCAAGTGCCCAGGGCTCTAAGATCCATCTTTGCAGATAGGAATATTCTTAATTTATACATTAGCTTTTATTTTAGAGAAATAGACTCTCTGGTACTCCTAGAAAACTAGAGTACCCCTGAGTATGTTGGTGATATGGTGATGTATCTGTCAAAATAGGTTCAGTTAGGGATTTTAGCTAGAAATGAATTCTAGCTAGAAATGAATTCTAGAAGATTCTGAAGCTGGAGATTTAGGTCTTAGTAAATGTGAACAACCATGAGCCATGCACAGGGATGTCTGCTGCTGCTTCCTGAATTTTCCCCAGAGGACATAACATGTTTTCTATTTTAGTACAATATAAAACAGTGAAGTCAAACCCTGTTTTGTTTTGTTTTTTTCAAAAGGTACTAATGTTTTGCAAAATCTGGTAGTGATTATCAGTGACAAGCATAATACATGTGATGTTTAATACACAAATCTGCTTCCTGTGTTGCGGGGAAATAATATATTAATAACAGAAAGGCAACAGAGTATGATGAAAAGAAAAAAGTAAAACATCCTGGGAATCAAAGGTGTAGCCAAGTTCCCTAGTCTTTTGCTCAGTAATGAGGTTCCATATCTTGTCCACAGCCCTGGGCCTTCCTGCTTTTCTCCTTGTCCCTTTGCTTCCTGACGTCCTGTAGCGCTTAGTGAGCATCTGACATGTGCCTGATACTCTGGACAGGGCTCGTACATGATTCACTCCGCCGTCAGCCTGGTAGTTGAGCAGCTTCAAACTGTGGGCTCAGAGCTCTGGCCCCGAGCTCAGAGGGCCCGGGGCGGGGTACCCGAACCTGTCCGCACTCGGCTGCCCTCATCCTTCGCCTCCTCCCAGCCTGGGGCGGGTGATAACGCGTCACCCACATCGTGCTGTTTTCAGACAGTGAGAGACACTGTGTTCCACTGCTCCTTTCCTCCTTTTAAAACAGGGTCATGAAACATTATTGATAACAGAAAGCATTTTATATGTCCCTTGCTGTCTAGTAAAATATTTATGAGTCTTTGTTGGTTCTCTTCTGTTTTTCTACTTACCTGTAGATAGAAAGCCTTGTAACACGTGGCTTTAACAGTGTGGTTCTGGGACGCGGGCATAGCGCTGGCGGGAACATTCACCTACCATGCGTGAGACCCTGGGGTGAGTTCCCAGATCTGAAAATGATTCTGTCTCTTAAAATATAAAGAGGATGAGGGTACTTTCTACATATTTAGAAGAGATACAGAGTGTAAATTTGACCCAGGAATGATGAAATTTCTCAGGTCACCACTTTCCCTGACTCGGTCTCCCCTGAATTGGGGTCTACCTGTGACCATTTGTTAGTGTTTTGGTAAGAATGAGGACATGTTTTCATTCCCGGAACAGATTTGTTTCCTGCTTCGCACGAAAGCCCTTGCCTGAAGAATGTCTCGGTTGCCCTCTGGAGTCCTGCTAATGCCTTGTCCTCCCTCCCCAGCGACACAAATGAAGTGGACATACCGCCCAACACACGGGTGGGCACCAAGCGCTACATGCCCCCGGAGGTGCTGGACGAGAGTCTGAACAGGAACCACTTCCAGTCCTACATCATGGCCGACATGTACAGCTTCGGGCTCATCCTCTGGGAGGTCGCCAGGAGATGCGTTTCCGGAGGTGAGAGACTGCGCGGGGCGAGTCCCTTCTCTCTGATCAGAGCCTGTGGGCATCGTGCTGCCCGTAGACCGGGCTTCTTTGATTTTCCCCTTCGTTTCCGTGGCCGCAGTTTCAGTCTTTCCAGGCAGTCGCAGTCGGCGTGTCACAGCCACTCTGCTGCCCCGTCCTTCTCCCGCCGCTGAAGAACGTCTTCCAGGTGTTCGCGACTCCCCCGCGTCCCGAGGTGACTCCGTGCCGTGCGTCACGCACTCCGTCTCGGGCCCTTCCCTCTGCAATGGCTCCTTCGAGTCAGCCCATTTCCTACACTTCTGGCTGCTTCTTACCAACTGCCGGCCCGCCTTCACCCCGCACTCATTCTTGGTCTTCCCTCTGCAGAGGGGACCACAGAGACACGAATGCGGGGTACACGCCTGCCCCTTTCCTCCCCACTTCTTCGCTCCTTGTAACCCTTCCTCACAAAACACTCTGAAACATTCAAAAAGAAATGAGCACATCAGAATATTTTTACTGCTCAGGAAAGTTTTTCTTAAGGGTTCCCTAATAAGAATAATCAATAAGGAGACATCCTGAAATAATTCCAAAACTTTATTCCTTGTAGCAGTTTGATAGTGCACCCTGCACGGTCTGTCCTCTAGAAGATTCCAACGTTTTAGGCAAGAACCTACGTGTTAAGCTCCTCTAAATAGAGTGCAGAATATGCCCTGCGTATTTATTACTGTGCTTCTTAAAATCTTGCCGCTGTCGCCCCTCTGAACGGCCAATTTAAAGCCAACAAGCACACGTTTTCCCAGCTGGTGAAAACGCAGCGCACACATCGCAAGGGCTGGGAATCACTCTTGGACATCGTCTGTTTCCTGTGGCATCTTGGGCAAGTCGCTGCACTTGTCTTTGATTCAGTATCTTCTCAGGGTGTATTTGTGTCTGTCAGCAGAGTGGGGGTTTGATGAATCAAACTGCCTGGCACAGAAGTTGTACTCAGTACATGTTAATAATTCATATTATTGCATGTGAGTTGGTGGAGACATAACATGTACAGATCGTATTTAAGTATGAAGAAGCAGCAGCAGCCAGTAGCATCTGCAGCTGCGGAGGGCTGTCACGTGCGACGTGGGACCTTGTAATGTGCAGGGGAATCCTCAGCCCCTTGTAAGCAGCTTGAAATGGAGCGTGTTCCTTTTGCAGTGAGGGGACTCTTGTCCAAACAGAAGTTAATGCTGGAAGTTTTCTCTAGTTAGATATTGAATTTTCTCCCATCGTAACTCTGATGGGGAAAATAAGTAACCAAAATATGAACTGATTTATTGCCCATTTGGTTTCATGCTCTGTGCAGAGGAAAGGAATCCGCATCAGAGTCATCTGCTCACCCGTACTACGCTGGGTTTATAGACCTGAAAGGTGGAGATTGCTTTTCCAATTATGTTTCCCTGAACATCTAAAGCAGACAGGTCCGCTGACGAGAAGCCCGTGTTGGAGCCTGCTGGCGCACACAGGAGAGGTGCGTCTCGGCTTCGGAACCAGCCGGGCTCCTGTCCACACCGGGTCTTGCGTGGCCCGGGCTCCTGGGCAGGGAGTTGTGAGAGGCATCACTGGCTGCAGACAGAGCCCCTGTCCTGCCCCTCACAAGCTGTTTAACCCCTTCCTTCGAACCTTGCTTCCTAGGCGTGGACAGGGCATAAAAGTGTGTGCGAGAGCCTACTAAGATAAACTATATAGCGTAACAAACCATACTCCATGCTTGGCATATAGTAGGCTCTCAAAAAATGGTTTTTCCAAAGAGGTGAAGCATAAAAATGCCTATTCTGTAGTACTTTCCTTTATAAAGATACTGGAATTTGGGGTGGGGGTCTCATCCTTTTATTTATTTATTTATTTATTATTTATTTAGTTAGTTAGTTTTCTGAGACAGGGTCTCGGTTCATAGTTCAGGCTGGCCCTGAACTCACTATGTAGCCCAAGTTAGCCTTGAACTCACAGCAGTCCTCCTGCCTCTGCCTCCCAAGTGCTGGGATGACAGGTGTGAGCCACCACACCCAGCTTTGTGGTATGTAGCCCAGGGGATCAAACTCAGGACCATGAGCTTGCCAGGCAGATGCTGGCACCACAGAGCTAAATCCCCTGCCCAGTTCAGGGTACTTTTTGGATGTAGGAGTCACAACCAGATGGAGGCCTTCCAAAATTTTGGGGAGGAAAAAAGAGAATGCTTTGAAGTTTCAAACATGGAGCTAAAGTGATAGCTTACATGGGAGTTGTGGTAACGTGTCTATTACCCTAGTTACTTTTTCCATTGAATCAAAATACCCAATATCCAAGGGGAAACGTTTATTAACTCACAGTCGGTAGAAGTCTCAGTCCGTAGTCAGCGGGCTCCCAGGCAGCGTGGTGTGTGGGGAGGGACATCGCCCGGGGGATGGTCCGCGGCGAGCAGGCAGGGGCACCCTCGCCCTCTCCCTGTCCATTCTGTCTTGTGGGGCGTGTGTAGCACTCACACCCTTAATCTCTGGCAGAACCGGTCAGGGGACTGACTCAGTAATCACACACCCTAGATCCAGCCGGCCCTGAAAAGCCCCCCATGAGGGCAAGAGGCTTTGGGGGGACATCCAGACATGAGCTGTTACTTAGGATAAAGAGAAACGACTCGGGCCTGCCATTCAGAGCCAACGTGTAATGAGTTCAGCACTGTATGTGGTGTAGCTTCTATCCTGCCACACTGTCACCCGTCAGCCCGCCTGTGTCAGGGCTTTTCGCACACGGTGTGCTGAGAGATGGCCCGTGGAAGTGAGGACACCCGTGGGCAGCCGTGCTCTGCGGGGGCCGCAGGTGACAGTCTGCTGGAGTGTTCCGAGAAAGCTTCCAGACTTCATGAGTATACATGGGTTTCAGTCTCCAGCCGGGGACCCAGCACGGGCCCCAGACTCCAGCGGAGCGGCCTCTAGTGGCCGTGCTGTGCGCTGTGTAACCTGCCAGTGGGGTGCTGTCAGCCTTTCAGGCGAAAAGCAGTAACACGGGACAGTTTGCTTAAGCTGGAGGCTGCAGGTGCTCTGGGGCATGGCTCAGAGCAGCATCAGGCCATCTGCTCGGGACAGAATTACTGTTAGTGTCAGTCAGAGCCAAGTGAAAATTGCAAGTGGCCTGTTCCTGTGAACTGCAGGAAGAAAAACTAGAAATCAGCTGCGGGAAAAGATGGAATGAAATACAGTTCAATAGTGACCTTTTTAATAGGACATTTAGAGAAAAAAAAAGTCAGACAATCTTCAAACCTGAAAGAAATTATGGTTCAATTTTAGGGTCTATATAATTTTCCATAGTTATTCTTCTTTTTTGAGACAGGGTCTCACTTTGTAGTCCAGGCTGGCCCTGAGCTCACTATGTAGCCCAGGCAAGCCTCGAACTCAGCAATCCTCCTGCCTCTGCCTCCCGAGTGCTGGGATGACAGGTGTGAGCCACCACGCCCGCAATGTAGTGTGTGGTATTGATGGCTGCTGGGCGTGAGTCTCCACGCCCCGCATTGTATGTGGTTACCGGGATCATACTCAGGACCTTGCACTTGCTAGGCAGGCGCCGGAACCACTGAGCCAAATCTCCGCCCATCCAAAGTCATTCTTATAGGAAACAGTAAACCGACCTTTCTTTCAAAGAGGGCTCAGGGCTGACCTCACGGCGATGTGGTGTCCCGCTCCAGCAACAGAACAGTCACATGTCGTGAGGTGCTTGCTTTGCTCAGCTTTTAGAAAGCAGAAGGAAGGCCATGATGATGACGTTCCTCATTGACTTTTCTAGTCCTTTCTTTCTACGTTAGATCAGCACCCTTGGTAAATGCCGCCCAGGTTTCCTTGCTGTCCGCTGCCGGAGCTCGTCCCCGAGCCCGCGGCCGTCTCTCCTGACAGCGCGTCCGCGTGAGGCTTCCCTCCGCCCTCGCACGCGGTGACCCTGACGACACGCCTGCAGGTCTCGTGGAGGAGTACCAGCCCCCCTACCACGACCTGGTGCCCAGCGACCCCTCCTACGAGGACATGAGGGAGACCGTGTGCGTCAAGAAGCTGCGGCCGTCCTTCCCCAACCGCTGGAGCAGCGACGAGGTAGGCCCGCGCCGCCGGCCGCCGCCTCTTCCCCCTTTGCAGAGCTCAGAGCAGGCATTTCTGAGGCTCCTCGTCGCGCTGGCGGCGCTCACGCCATGGTGAGCCTGCGCAGCCGACGCCGGCGCCCTTTGTCCCGGAAGCCTTGGCGTCTGCCGGTTCGCATGCGGCTCTTGTTGCTTCCCGGTGGGTCTTCAAACCACGCCGGTCTCTCCGTGTAGCCGACGCGGGCACAGCTCCCCCCACGGTGTCTGGAAGGTGGTCGCGGGGTCCGCGCTGCTCGGACTCCCTTCAGGGGGGGCTTTTAGTGAGGGAAACGGGGCCTCAACAGGACCAGTCACTGGGGAACCGCACGAGGAAGCCTCGGCAGTGCTCCGTGCGGGCCGTGCGTGTCCGTGAGTCACCGGTGCGGTGTGATCTTTGTGTTGTAGCAGACAGCTGCCATTTAGAACTAACCAGTTTGAAGAGTACGGAGTTAGTTGAAACATTTAAACTTAACAAGTATTAGAAACAGTCTGAGAGCATGCAGCAGAACACAGATTCCCTGAGTAGTTTTCTGTGTGGTTGATGCTGTTTCCCGAGACGCTTCCGCAACCAGTCAAACCCCCTGCTTTCTTCTGTCAAAAAGAAGACGTGAAAATCCGTGCCATCCTCTTGCACTCGAAGAGATGTTTTATGCGGCTGCGCTTGTACACGGTTTCCGGGTGCCTTCAGAAGATACGGCGTGACTTTCTGAAGCCCCGCAGGTGAGCCGCGCCCCTGACACCCCATGTCCCCTCTGCAGTGCCTCCGGCAGATGGGGAAGCTCATGACGGAGTGCTGGGCGCACAAGCCCGCCTCCAGGCTGACGGCCCTGCGCGTGAAGAAAACGCTTGCCAAGATGTCAGAGTTCCAGGATATTAAGCTGTGAGCGGAGGAGAGGACGTGTCCGGAGAGGCCGGTGGGTACCGGGCTGCACGAGGCCCACGGCGGCAGGGCCTCCTCGGGCCTCGGATGGCGCACCCCGGCCTGGGCGCTGGGCCGGAGCCGGAGCGGCGGGAGGGAGATGCTGGAGACCCGCTTGAGACGGCACACACCTTGCTTTCTAGGAAAGCCCCGTATTTTGGAATTGACTTTTTTTTTTTAAAGATGCTTTAATTTTGCCAAAATAAAACAGATATTATAGACGTTTTAAGGTTTATACTGCTGTAGTTTAAAGAAGTACAAAGCATTTCTTTGCAGAAACTGTTGGAAATCAGAATCGTTTCTCCACTGGTAAAAATACTGCTGCGCCCGGCGAGCACGAGGCGGTGGAGTCCAGCAGGGACCGGCGATCCCAAGCCCGGTGCCCGGAGCCGCTCAGACCAACCGGCCTGGCCGCACTCACTGCCTGCGCCGGGAGACAGGGCCGGCCGGGCCGTGTGGTGGGATTTCTGCAGACAGCGCCGAGCACAGTGAGGTCCTCTGCGGATGACAGACAGACGCTGCTGGCCAGAGCACTTGGCTTTCTCTGCACACCCGGGCACCCTCTCATGGTAAAATCCCTTTGTTTCCATGAGACACAAGCAAGGTGTGTCTCTGTGCAAAGACCCGACACGCGCGCGCATTTGATCTCACGTCAGAAGGTCAGTAGGAAATAAAGTTGCCATTCGTTGTGTTAAAGACACGGCGCTCTGGGACAGCACTAAGCTGCTCGTGGTGCGTGCGGAGGGGCCGTGAGGCTGAGGGGCCCGAGGACCCGCGGCCCAGCCTGGTCTCTGGAGGAGACAGTGCAGGAGGATGCACCATATTTTTGTACAGACGAGGCGGTTGGTTATTGTCTTTTGTTTTGCACCTGGGTTAAAGGATGGAAGCATTCTTCAGGTTAATATCACTACATTTTTACTTAAAAACGAATCCAACCTGCAGGTAGAACAAGGCGGGCAGGGGTGCCGCGGTGTGTGCCAGCTGCCACGTTGTATTACTCTGTAACAGACAGAGGTGGACTGTGGCCTCCGGAGTGACTGGCCTGACTCACACGATGTTCTCGTCACTGTTTATTTATTGTTTTCCCTTCTCTGTGGCACTTACGCAAAACATCTCTTCACTCATCAGGGCTTTACTTTCGGAGTACTGTGAGTAGCATCACTAACAGGCCCAGTATCCCCCGCAGTCGCTATATGATAAAGTTTAAAGCTGTGTGTGTCCCTCTTGATTTTATCCATTTTATTTCCTTACTATGGTTCTTTGCTTGTTAGAAATCCTTGAGTGCTTAGGAAGGAATTTGGAAACAGGTTTCAGAGGGTAGTTCCCTCCACAGTCCTCCAGGGGGCAGTGTCCTAACACTGTGTGGCACCCAGTGCCTGTTTTGAGACCCCGAGAGAATTTCCCCCTTTGGGGGGGCGGCTTGTGGCTGGCATCCACTGCCCCCCGGAAGACCTGCACAGGGCGCGTGAGCTGTGCTGTCCTCAGGAATCATAGCTAGGGCCACATGGACTTCGCAGGCCTGCGTTTCCTTTCTTACTACAGAGGAAGTTGGCACTGGCAGAGATTGTTTTTGAGAGTAAGAACCCGGGGGCAGGCAGACTTGCTGTCCGCACTCTCCTGCAGCAGTGGAGAGGTCTCGCGCGCCCACGTGGGGTCACGTCCTTCGTGACAGTGTGATGGGATATGGAGTTAGAAATAAGTCTGAGAATTACCTGAGGGTTTCGGAGAAACTGCAGAGCCTCCAGTCAGATCAGCCCCCAACAAGTAAATGGGTGTTTATCCTAGTTAAGTGGTAAATCCCGTTGGGATTTTCACAGTTTCCGTGATGTGAGTCTCGGGTTGTCTTTTAGATGCAGTTGTGCTTACTTTTCAGTAAGTTCTTGAGCAAGAGCTACTTCAAATGAGAGTATTTTATAGGGAGCTGATGACTTAAAAATAGCCAGATGTTTAGGCTTCCATTAAAAAAGGAAGAATTAAAAAATAAGCAAATTCCTTCTGTATTATTCATTGGGTTGATTTGGAGAAAATCAGTAGCTCATCTTCTAACCCCTGACTTGATTTATTTCACTATGGAAATTATGTTTTATTTTATTTTTGGTACTGGGAATCAAACGTGAGCTTGCGCTTGTGAGGCAGGCACCGAAACCACTTAGCTAAATCCCCATTCCACCATGAAAATTTTAAAATTATTTCAGAGGTAGTTTAGTCTTTTAGTGAGACAAGAATTTATTTTTAATATAAGTTTTCTGAGTCTTGCCAAAATTTCCTTTACTTAGGTGGTACTAAAGTGTTGCTGAAGACTAGCCTGTCACTTCCCAATACGCTTTTATGTTTTTTAAATGTCCAGTGGCTCAGCAGTGAATTTTATTACTTTTTTTTTTTTTTTTTTTGCCTTTTAGTTGAATAGTTGAGAATCTGGAATGGAGTAGAGCAGTGGGTTGCCGACTTTCACACTATTCTCAAAACTTCCTTCTAACCCCCCCAGGAATCCTGCGTGATCAGTCACTTGGTATACTTTGTATGCTCAGATGTTCGGGTCTGTGGCTTGTGTACATGTGTATATATGATATAAATACAGGTGTATATATAAATATTATGTTCGGTCTGGAGTCTGGCACAGCTCCATTATGTGGATTAGAGAGTAAACTATTATGGCTGATGAAGTACTAAATGAAACCTAATATTTATTTATGGAAGGTGTGGGGTGTGGGTAAGGACAGTGCCGCTGTGGACGCTGCGTGAGGAGACTGGCCCTGGGCCTCCTGGAAAGCGCTGCTCGGAAGTCACCAGTGCCTGGGCTTTTCTTAAAATTTTATTTTTTTATTTTGCAAACAGCTTTCTAGACAACGCGCTGAGATTTTCTTTGCAGGGAGTCTTTACACATTTCCTCGGCCTGTCATTGGTGCCGCAAATGCTCAAGAATGACTGCAGCCCGCGTTCAGCATCGCGCGTTTCACGCGGGTGCGCCTGTGTGTCCGCTCGGGCCCTGTGTGGGTGCAGAGAGAGGCCGAGCTGTACGCTGGAACAGGCTCGGTAGTTCCCTCCTCGGAAACTCAGCGCTGGAAATGAAAGGCGCGACATAAAAGTCGTTCAATTTAGCCATTGTAATTCCTCTTGTTAAACAGAACACACAAAGCGTTACTCTATTTTTTTGGAGAAAAGTCGGCAATATATAGAGGATGTGTTGTTTGTCTCAAAAGAAGCGTCATTTATGTTCTTTTGGGGAACCAGTGCCTTAAAGAATTTGTATATACTGTAATTATTCAGGACTAGGGAACAAACAATTGTATTTGTTACAAATTGCATATGGCTTTGTTTTAACATTGCCCTAAATAAAACAGGCTCACGTCCCCATAGAAAGTAAGCCTGCCGGCTTGTCTGTGCCTTTCCTTTGTGTCTCTGGGAGCCTGACCTGGCCGCAGGTGCGGCGGCGCCGGTGAGTGAGGCCACCGCGCCCGAGGCAGAGCGCGGGGGGCCTGGGGCGCTGGGGAGCCGGCGGGGCTTCAGGGGGCCGCGGCCGGAGTCCTGCTGTGGCCGGGACAGGAGCGGGCCTGCGGCTGAGGAGCCCGTGGGTCCCGGCCCCCTGGTCCGCGGTTCCCAGCTCGGAGGCGCCTTCTTCCCACGGACGCCAGGAGTCTGAGCGCCTTCGCCCCGCGCTGCGGCCCGCGCGCTCCCGCCAGTCTCAGGGGCGCGTCGTGCCCTTCTCTGCGCTCGTTCTGCCAGCGGCAGGGAGCGCGCTCAGTCCGTCCGCACCAGGACGGCGTCCGGAGCAGGAGGCCCGGCAGCGTCAGGAGCTGCGCGGTGCGGTGAGTCGGGCGGGGCGGGGAGCCGGGCCAGTGCCGGCCGGCTCGGGAGGGATGGGAGTGTGCGGTCCGGAGCGGTGCGTTTACGCGGACCCCGGCGGCCGGGTGCGGGGCTGTGCTGCGTCTGGGTGCTGCCCCGATGGCGGCAGTCTCCGGGAGGCCGTGAGGTCGCATCTGCGAGGGCCAGGCCCGCGGCACAGCCTGGGTGTCACCCGGGGCGGTGTGAAGGCAGGTGTGCGGGCACTGATGGCTCAGCTTCGAATGGACCCACTGGAGGTTTGTGGTGCCCCGAGTGCGGGCGTGGGAGCACAGAAGGGTGACATGGTGGATGCCACTGGGGGGCGAAGCGGTTACGCGTGACCTGCTGTGCAGGGCAGCGCGTCACCCCGGGGGCTCAGGCCCGGCAGCCCCCGCCCGCACAGGCGCAGTCTCTGCACTTCGGGCCTCGCCTGTGAGCTGTGGTGTGACCCCCTCCTCCTCCCATTGGGCTCACGCGGCCCGGCGACTCCGTGATGTGGCCCCCGGGGCAGGTGACAGTAAGCGCGCGTGAGCGTGGCCACTCGGCTCTGGGTGGCTCTGGTGAGCCCGGCCGCGTGGAAACTCTGGCACACAGCTCCCCGGGTTGTGTCCAGGCCCCTCTGCCGGGAGGACCCTGGGGATGGACCGAGCCCTGCTGGGGAGATGGGCGCAGGTATCAGGCACATTGCAGATGGCGTCTTTGGCTGGCCCTTCCTTCACCACACCACGTCCAGACACCCCACGTTCAGAACCATTTCTGCCAGGCCAGTTCTACCTACCTGCTGCCAGCAGTCGGGTCTGAGCCTGCGAAGGCTTAGGGCAAAGGTGCCAACCCGACGTGTGCAGCTGCTGAGTGGTTGCTGGAAAAGGGGCCAAGGTCAGGGTCAAGATTCACAGGGGACAGTGATGCCCATCATGAGGGGGCGGCACCCGGTGCTGTGCGGACAGGGGCGGAGGCCGCTTCTCCCCTCCCTGTCTCCCAGGTGCGGTGATCTCGGCAGCCCCTGACGACAGGCCCCGCTGGCCACAGGTGCACTCTGGCCGGCACGTGTGTGCTTTGTGAAGCTTTCGGTGCAGCGTTCATCCTTCAGCCACAGCCTCCCTCTGATGCTACCCGTTCACATATCCTCATTGCTTCCGGTGGCCCGAGGCCTGGGTCAGCTGTCGGAGCGCTGCTGCAAGCCCGGGCAGCCCACCCGCCGCAGGGGCGTCCTCGCCACAGAGGGCCGCGTGGCTCCCCAGCTGCTGCGCACCCACGCCGGAGCCTTTGCTTGCTCACCATGAGGGGACGCCAGGTCCTGCACGGGGAGGCTGTGCCCGCTGGGCTTCTCCATGGCCCTGGCTGGGCGCGGGGAGGCTGTGCCCACTGGCTCCTCCGTGCAGCTGACTGGGCATTGCCTGTGCAGACTTTACTTAAAACCAGACCTCCAGCAGAGGACCCGATGCCTCTTCCGAGCCCAGGCAGACGTCAGCGCGGATGCCCCTAAGGCCCGGCGCCCACGCTCCCAGCTCAGTGGTGGCACCGGGGCCTTTCGGTCTCAATGCTCAGGCTTTGCCCAGCCATTTGAAGCAGAGCCTCTGGTTTGCAGCCCGGACATAACTTTTCTACCTGGTGCTGCTGAGGACTGAGCCCAGGGCCTGTGCCTGTTAGACAAGCACTTCTCCACTGTGAGTGTTAAAATCTGACCGGTTTCAGTGAGATTTTCAGTGTCACCGAGGGGAGTGTGATTCAAGTTCACCCCGAACTCGGGGCCTTTCATACTGCTTCAGAAACACACGACGCCTCTCACCGCGCAGGCCGACTGTCAGAAGGAACAAGGAGGCGGTCCTCTGTGTTGCTTATAAATATAATTTATTACCTGTTTAAAAATTCTCTTACATTTTGTACATGTTGGCTGACACATTAAATGCAGGCGATGCACAAACCAAGGGGGCTGCAGGGAGAAGTCGGGAGAGGCAGCAGGGAGAGAAGAGGGGCGCCCCGGAGCTGGCACCCCACGTCCGCACACCGCGCGGTGGCACTGTGTCTCTGCCGGGGAGACTGAGGAAGGGAACTGCATAGAAGATAGAGCGGGCAGGAAGTCCGTAACCGCAGGAGTGGCGTCTGCGTGTGAGGAGCCAGGGAGGCGGCACCAAACCTCGGCCTGACAGCTCTGCAGCTGACGGCCCAGCCCCTTCGCACAGGCTGCTGGGATGTCTCTGACAAATGTCGGTTGTCTTCCTTAGAGCAAACTGGAAGGTTACAACTCGCTGCGGCTCAACACGGAAACGCACCACGTACCCGTGACATCCTCACACACAGCGGCGGCGGCGACGCCTGCTCCTGCGCCGGGCGAGGGCCTCGCTGCCGGGGAAGCGTGAGTCTGGGGGAGGGCAGCTCTGCTGTGTCCCGGTCCGCTCCGGGGCACAGAGGACGGCACGTTTGGTACTGTACAGTACGCTTCCAGGCGTTGCTCATGATTTGAAGACTAAGAAAGGGCAAAGGCATTTTCCGCTGGTTGTGGATTTCTTGGTTTTGTTCGTGCTCTCTTTAAAGAGGTTTAACATGTAGGGTGTAGCTCGAGCCAGGATCCTCTGCTGTCGCTTTGCCATCATGCTAAGGGCTTCGGATGGCAGCTGGGAAAGTGGCGCACGGCGCATGTGCCCGCCACACCCAGCCCGCCCAGCCCTGGCCCGTCAGGTCCACAGCGGGCGATGGCGCCTCCTCCCGAAGACTCTGGAGCTGCAGGAGGACACAGGTCTCGGCGTACTTGTAAGGGCCCTGAAGGGTTAGGACCTGCAGCGCGTCACGACACCGGAGCCCGAGTGGGGGACAGTGTGGCGAAAGCCGTGTGCGGCAGTCACGCGGCCGGGCCGGCGCATGGTGTGTGAGGACACGGCTGCGGCCTCGTTTCCCACTGGGGACAGACGCGGCCCTGGCAGGCCCCGGGAGAGGAGCTGCGTCTCCGGGGCTGGGACCCGCCTGTGGGGCCAGCGTGGCGTGCTCACACATCGCGACAGCCTGGCCCAAGGCGAGGGAGCCGGAGCACCACGGATCGGGCCGGGGCCAGCCGCCCCCCGGGCGACCGCTCCCGAAGACACGGCTCAGCATGCGGTGCTCAGGCGGGGCCGCCAGGTGGCCGAGGGCAGGAAGACCCGGCTCACTGCAGGCTGCGGAGGAGCCCGCCCGGGGACACGCAGGACCACGTCCTCAGTGTTCAAAAATAGTTCTTCCGGCGCCCATCCTGGAGATGCTTAAGACTTCATTTAGTTGGCCAGATGGACATGAGTTTAAATGAACATTGGTTCCAATATATTTATTTCCCATATTTCATTTCATTAAAAACTCATTAAAGATGCAAGAGAGATCTTTCAAAGCGATCGTTAACAGCTACAGATTATACAAATAGATCTCTTAGGTAGAGAGACAGTACTTCATTGCACAGAGGGAAACTTCTAAGGATTTCAACATTAGCGCAGTACATTGAAAATACAAAAATAATACAAAAAGAAAACAAAGTATAATAGTTGGTCCTATGAGGCACTCGAAAGGTAAAAAATGTTATTACCTTGAGATAATTGATAAAAATATTTCTCACTGTATTTATAAAATCTAACGCTCATTGGCTATGATCATGTTTACAAATAGTTGGGTGTTGAGCAGTGACATTCAGACTCACAGGCTTCTCGGGGGACGTGGCCAGTGGCCGCTGCCCCTCCCTGGCCTCGCCCTGGGGACTCGACACGAAACCAGTCACTGGTCTGGAACAGCCTGTCAGCAGAACTGAAACGCATGTCCAGCTGCAGACACACCTTTTCTACTTTTTACACACTCTTCTCGCAGGTCCAGGTACAGTTTTACCTCCGCCGGGCCCGGGGAGCAGCCCTTCTAGAAGCAAGAGCCGGAGGCCTCGGGAGACGCGCTCGAGTTACTGCGCTCGGCCGGTGCGTGGGCCGCGGGGGCGGGAGGGCGGCGCGCGCGGGGCCGGAGGCTCGTTGGCTTTGTCCCGGGAGACGGGAAGGTCTGGGTTACTTCTCAGCGTCTGTTTTCGGGGCGCCCTGCTTCTGGGAGGCGCATCTCGGGAACCGGCCGAGCGCCCGCGCTGCAGAGCGGCCTGACTGGGCCGGGCTCTGCCCTACAGGGGTGATGGCCGGGGACGCGGACGCCCCGCAGCGCCCGCCCTTGGAGAGCGCGCCCTGCCCACGGAGGGCCGCTCGTCTGTGCCGCGGGTGAGTGTGTACGTGGGATGTGTGTGGGGGAGGCTGCTGGCCATGAGGTCTTTGGCGTCACACACGTCGTCATCAGGTGCCCACTGAGCAATTCTGAATCCAATTTTATTCCTTCCAGACCACTAAGAAAATGTGAATTCATGTTGTGGGAACAAAATGAAAACAGGATGAAGCCTTTTCCTTTAGATCCACCATTGAGAAGCTTTTTTTTCTTGAGACAGGGTCTCGCTTGTAGTTCAGGCTGGCCCTGAACTCACTATGTAGCCCAGGCAAGCCTGGAACTCAGCAATCCTCCTGCCTCTGCCTCCTGAGTGCTGGGATGACAGGCGTGAGCCACCACGCCCAGTATTGTTGTATGTGGTTACCGGGGATCGAACCAGGCCCCTTGCTCTTGCTAGGCAGGTGCTGGAACCACTGACCTAATCTTTGGCCCAGCTTTCTTCTTTTCCTTCATCAATAACCATAATTTTCTGTTCCTTAGACACAATATTGTCATTGGCATCTGTAGAATTTAAGTCTTTCAAAGCAGATATGGCCTACATTTCCAAAGGTAAATAGCAGGAAACTCAAAGAGAAGTGACTTCAAATACAAAGTCCAGTGAAATCACAAATGTTCAAAAAACAAATTTCAATGACATGGATTTTATGTTTCTATCACAAAGAAGCAATGTAGGACATGTGTAGAGAGTACATGATGTATTAGACCCATACTGATGTTTGAGATGGGTGATTTAAGTGAAAAAACATGAGACTATTACAGATTCAAAGCAAAAATTCCCAATTCCCCCATAGGCATTTGTCATAAGGAACCTGTTTACAGGAAGGTATTCCTTCTCTTTGCCAATCAACTTTTAGAGGCTTGGGAGCTAAACTCAGGGTATGTGGTGTTGCCGGCCACTAGATGGCACCATGCACAAATGATAGTTTTTCCCATCCAAAGCGGGAACCAGGCAGCGGCACCCGGGATGATGGGAGTGGCCCCTCTGAAATGAGCTGCTCTGTCGGAGCCTCCTAAGCGGGGAGCAGTCTGACAGCTCTTACCTTCCTCAAAAGGGGAAGGAAAGCAGCGTCCTTAGTGAAAGTTTTTTGACACGTGGGGTCTTGCGCGTGTGGAAGTTGTCACTCACTTGACAGGAAACGTGACAGTGTCGCGACAGATGCCCCACAGGGAATCCCTCACTTCGCTGCGCTAGGCCGGGAGGCGGGACCGAAGCCCAGGCTTCCGAAGTGGATTCCCGCGGCCTCCGTGGCCTCAGGACCTGCTATGCTCAGTAGCTCTGTGCTGGTTAGCAAAGCTTTTAGTAAGAATTTTGTCATCTGGAAAGCGGAATTTTTGCTCCTCCCTACCTTTCCTGTTCCGATTTCCAGTTTGGATTTCTCAAGATGATTTCCAGGAATGAGCAGTCCTGACAGGTGAATTTCATCTCGGGATGCAGTAATGGACAATAACGCTTTCCCCATTTTATTTTTAAGATCAAATTTTTAATTTAGAATACAGCTTTACTCATCGAACATCACCCCCTGAACTTGCTGATTAGTGCCATCTCCCTCTTCCATAACATTGGAACCAGTGTTTTATATATGAAAATTTTAATGAACAGAGTGGCTAAAGAAACAGTTTATGGAGTAGCTGTCCGAAGTAGAAGGTGAGAGAGAGGGTATGCATGAATGGTTCCTGAACACTGAGAATGGGAGGGTCTGGGAACATTAAAGTAACCAAAATAAGAGAGGGGCCGCTAGGATGATGGGAGAAAATGCGTAAAATGGCTTCCCGTTCAGATCCAGTCAGCAGCGTGGACACCTCCAGCCCCAAGGACCCACCGGCCCCGATCCGAGGTTCTGACCAAGCCCAGGACCCTCCCTGCTCTGTCCCGGTTTGGCTACAGGGCTGCGGCTGACATTACTCCCTCTGCTGGGCGAGCGGTGCCCCCTTGTTAACGAGCTCATGATGGTCCCAGGGAGATTCGTTTACACTAAGTCGTCTGTGGGCTCACACTTCATAGGATAAAAGGACCTATTAACCTCTGTAAATGCTACTGAGTAGTATTAAAGGTAGAAGGAGACAAAAATGCACCAAGTTTGTACTGCCAGATTTTTGTAGGAATGGTCTTGATATCAAGAATTCAAAACAATAATAAAAACTTACAACGAGTTAGGAGGCTAGAAGGCTAGAGGTCCTAGGAGTGGGGAGAAGCAGATGTTAACAGTGGGACTGAATGCTGGACAAATGCTTGCAGGTTAGAATAATGTTCTTCCAAGACAAACTATCTGAAACGCATACTACGGCCTGAGAAAGGGATGAGCTGACTATTAAAATGATACAAGTCAGAGTTCATTGTCACTTTCAGGCTGATGAGTGAGCCTGGAGGACTCCAGCATCTTCGAGGTGATCTAGGCTCACCCAAACTTAGGGTAAGGAAACTGAGCTCCGGGGAGTTTCAATGCTTTTCCTAAGGCGGCCCAGCCAGACAGCACCAAGTACAGAGCGGCTTCCGATGTCCAGTTCAGAGTCCATTCCCAGCCCCAACAGTAAGAGAACTTCAAAGAGAACACGTCTGGTAAGACTAAGACCCAGAGGAACAGACGGACAAAGCCCGGGAGCCTTTGCTCCCTTCTCTAGAACAGGATGCCAGAGGCCAAAGGCCGGAAGCAAGGCCGGTTAACCAAACTGGTGACAACACCCAACCGGAACTGGACACAGGCAGATCTGGTTAATACCAGACACTAATAGTGGTGCTAACAAAAGCCGGCAGTTAAAGTCCTTCTGCTACAATACTTGTGGATATTCAACACTAACACCTTAAAAAAAACCGCTTCAAATTGCATATCACAGAGGCATGTGTCCTGAAGAGGTGTTTGTGTGGCTGAGCACGAATCACTCTTCCCTGCACTGCGAAGCTTTATTCCCCACGGGCGCTGCATCGGCCCCCCCGGCAAGGCATAAGGGATCTCAGTCATTAGTCTTTTGCATTTAGATTCTCCACTTCCCTGATACGGATGCTAGTTCTACAGTTCTAGAAACAGAACACTCATGGAGGATTATCTGAGACACTTGATGTACATGATTTGTATCAAAAGTCTGCAATTTCTCTGTAAATTACTAATCTGAAATAGACACAACAAACCGTCCACAGCTTCAACTTCAAATGATCTGAACAAAAATAGAACGAGCCATGGACAGTGTCTGCCTCCCTGTCCAATCTGATGTAAACAACATTTGTAGAAATTGGGTTTGTTAAGAAAGTTTATCCATATATCTGGATAGCAATAAAAAGCGTTTCCTAGGAAACTGTAAGATCCTGTACCATACAGCATACAGCCCAACTAAGAGGAAAATTAGGTTGATTTCTGAATTCAAGGTACAAATTTGTACAATTTTAACTCCTGTGATGCTGTCCGGGTAAGGTGGGCGTGTACATCGGTGGGTGTATCTGTCGTCCCTCCCTCTCCTGCCTCTGCTGCGAAGCTCGGTCTCTCGGACTCGCTCCTCGGCGGGGTTGGCCCGCGGCCCAGGCTCCCCGCGCGCTGGCCTCCGCGTTCAGTCCGGCACGCTCAGTGCTGCCCTTCTGCTGCTAACGACACCCCTGTTTCGGGCCTCCCCATTTCTTCCAAGACGGCGGCCAGCGTGCTCAGGTTTCCGTCGGGGAAGTGCTGGGCCTCCCAGAGATCCAGGATTACACCCGTGGGGCTCGATTTGGTGGCAAAGTAATTCAAGTACCTGCGAAGGGAGGGGAGGAGGCGCTGAGGGGCAGGGGGACGGGCTGTCCTCCCCCGGCCGGTCCGGGCTAACCTTCCTGTCCCGAGGCGCCCGCACCCCGCTGCGGTTTCCCGAGCCGCCCCGTGACTAGCCCGCACCTAATCCGATCAGCCCCGACTCAGGCTTAACGTCCTTAACCCCCGCTGAGCGAGGTAATTCAGGAGACAAGACGCCTGTGGGTCGCAGCCTGAGAGGAAATCGAGAGACTCGTGTTTTCTTTCCAGCCCAGCCCCTGAGGCTCTTTGGCAGGTCCCGCCGCTCCTGCCCGCGGCAGCCAAGGCAACCTTCTGAGGCGTGCGGTTCCGAGTTCTCGTCCTAACCTCCTGTCAGGGCTGTGTTGCAGGTTAATTATCTGTCAGGCATTAGGCTTGAGTCGGCTGCAGATGAGAAGCCAGAACTACTCTAGTGAGTGATATGCTGGGGTTTAGCCCTCAGCTTGGCAGAGGACATCACAGCAGTTGGCACTCACACATGCCAGATCCACCCGAACAGCTCTTTGAACTGTTCACAAACCCGCGGTGTGAGGTGCAGAGCGGAGGCGTAACGCGTCGTCGGGGCGAGAAGCGGGTGGGCGGGGGGTGAAGGCGTCTCCCGTGGGGCCGGCCGCACCCACCTGTCCAGGCTGAGCTTGTGCGCCAGCATCCGCCAGTCGTGGCCGCGGGTCTGGGGGGCGTCCAGGCTGCTGCACAGCTTCTGCCGGATGGGGGCGGGGATGCTGAACGCGCTCGGCCCCGCGACGGTGGTGACGGTGCCGGCCGGGTCCAGCGGCGGCAGGTCCACGCCGGCGGGTTCCTGCGGGCGCAACACAGCGTGATTTCTGAAGGCAAAAGCCAGCCCTGCCGGACCGTCGCCACGGCTGCGGGCTCGGAGGGACAGGGAGGACGGACGCCGCCTCTCTCCCCTGCCCCTCCACGTGTGAGTCAGCCCGGTGACCTGCCTGAGAGGCAGGGGAGACTGGGCAAGGCTGGCAGACTCTGCGCGTGGGTCGGTGGGCAGCCGGGTGTGATTCAGAAGAGCTTCTCCGGGGCGTTTCCTGGAGGACAGAGAAGGGGACGCCGCGCGGGGCTTGGGTTTCAAGCCAGGAGCACGTCCAAAGAGCAGTTCTTTGGGGTGGACGGATCTGGGATCGGGAAGCTGAAAGTCGGAGCTTCCAGAAGTTTCTGACCTTGAGGCGGCCCCGGCAGGCAGCCCCACAGGCCTGCCGCTAGCCCTGTGGAAGGTGACGGGACTCTTGCAGTGTGAAATGGAACAAGACAAAGGATATTAAAACAAAAAAACATTTAAGAAAATCCGTATATCGCCTGAGGGCAAGCTGCTAATGTTGTCCTCCAATTGCTGAACATCTTTTTTTTTTTTTAATTTTGTCTAATTTTAGTAGAGAGAACCATACATTGGCTCTTAAAATAGTTTGACCTCATAAAACAGCACAAATGCAAAAATCTGAATTTCATCTGCAAGAGAAACTAATCATTTTCTAATCACTTCTAGTGGTTAGAAAAGCAAAAGCAAATGTTGCCTGGGAACTATTAAAGCAATAAAAGAAAATCTACTTAATGTTAGTGTGCAGAATCAGCTGCTAGAGGAGAAGTAGCCACAGAGAGTCGCAGCCTCCTGGAAGTCTCTGGGGCGTCGAGGGCTGAGGCTCACTCAGGGTCGGCTCTGCCCGGCCCTCTCGGTCTCGGGGCCCTCGCTGGGGGGCAGGAGGGGCCACGCCGCCGGCCTTGCGGTGTAACTCTGGGCGTGGGGTGGTCTGGGATGTGAGATCGCCCGCACGGGGCCTTGGGGTTCACTGCAGATGGCACTAACTTGCGGGCCCTGAGGGGCACGGGGTGCCGGCTGCATCGCCGCGTGCGGCCTGCCGGTCTGAAGCTTGGGAGACAGGTTCTCTTGGCCCCTCTGTGCCAGACCCAGCACATGACGGCGGGGTGTGGGACAGACAGAGCCAGTGGGAGACGGAGTCCCTGCGTGAGAGGGCACCGTTCCCGACCTCCAGGGCGTAGACTCTAAAGAAGGGTGGCCAGGCGGGGGATCCGGAGGCTTGGGTTGGGGACGTCCCTGCGTCTCTGTCAGGCCCAGCACGACGCCAGCATGAGGAGAGCGGAGCAGGAGCGGCCTCGCGCTGCGTCCACGGGCCGGCGTCGGCACCTGCGGGGAGGTCTCCTCGCTGCTTTGCTGGACGAGAGGCTCCGTGCAAGGCGACAAGCCTGGCCAGCGCCAGCAGCTGTCCTTGGCCCTGGAGGCTGCAGTCCCGGAACCCTCAGCTTCTGGCCACGCCGATGTCTGTCCCCGGGAGCCTCGCGACCACTGTCAGCACCCCAGACGTGCGCCGGCGGCCTCCCTTCTCTCATCGTGACGCCCTCTTCCGTGCGACGTCTCCACGCTTCCTTTCCTCTAGGGCTGAATTAACTGTACGTATTAATGGGGGTCGGTGGTATTTTCCCACATAGAACACGCACTGATCAAATCCAATCTAACAATCACTATTCTAATTTTAGGTCTGTTATCTTTGCCTCCCACATATGACAGAAAACGTAGTACTTTCTGCATCTAGCTTATTTCATTCAGCATAGTGCCCTTTCGTTCTAGGCATTTTGCCACTCATTCTTTAGATCTGAATATGTCTTGTCATTCACTCGTCAAAGGCTATTTTGTGGGTGGTGCCGCCATCACCCTTGGCTGATGTTATGAGCAGTGGATACCTACCTGGAAGCGAGGTCGCTGGGTCCTATGGTGGATCGGCCCGGAGACCTCTAAGGCCCCTCCACACTGCTCTCCAGAGGGCTGCATGGGCTGGCATCCCTCCAGCAGTACACAGCGAACAACGGCTGCCCTTTCTGCAGAGGCCCCTCTAATTATGTGCACAGGAGCCATTAGGACTGAACAGTATCTCACTGAGGTTTTTATTTGCATTGTCCTGATGGCTAATAATATTGAGCATTTTTCATATCTTCATTGGTCATTCTCATTTCTCCTCTGGAGAAGTGTCTGTTCAGGTCATTTGCCCATTTCAGATTGGTTCGTTTGGTTTCTGTTAAGGTTTCTGAGTTCCTTATGCGTTCTGGATAGCAACCCTCCATCTCTGGAATATCTAGCAAATATTTTTCTTTTGTAGGTTGACTGTTCACTCTGCTGATTGTTTTTCCTTTGTGGTACAGAAGCTCTCTCGTTTGATGTAATTCCATTTGTCAGTCCTTGCTTTGGTCTGCTGTGCTTTTGCTATTCTCTAAAGAAAATCATTGCCTATACAATGGTCTTGAAGTGTTTTCTCTTTTTCTTCAGTAGTTGCTGGTCTTTGATTTAGGTTTTGATCCATTTTGAGTTGGTTATTTAAAAGCACTGAGCAGAGTGAGAGAGAGGGGTCAAATTTCCACTCTGTGCATGTGGACACCCCGTTTTTCCAGGACTGCTCCTTGCAGAAGTGACCTCTGCAGTGTGTGTTTCGGTGCCTCTGCTGTGCAGCAGCCGGGTGTCATTGTGAGACCTGTTTGTGGGGTTTCTGGTTTCTGTCCTGCTGCACTGGTCTGTCTGTCTCTTGGGTGTTGATCCTATTCTGGTTCCGGTAGGATGGCTCGCGTTGTAGCTCATCCTAAAATCTGAGATTATGGTTACCTGCATCTTAGCTTTTTGGCTCTTTGGGGTTTTTTTTTTTTTTTTTTTGCTTCCACATGAATTTCAGTTTTTCTAATTCTGTAAAGATAGTAAGTGGTATTTTGATGAGGGATGAACTGAATCTATAGATGGCTTTGGCTAGCACAAACATGTTAACAGTATCATCCATTCTTGAACATGAGAAGTCTTTCCATTTCTCATGTGTATTCACTTCTTAGCCAGCTTTGTAATTTTCATTGTAGATGTTTCTTGCTTCCTTGGTTAATTTTATTCCTAGGTTTATTATTGTTCTTGTTGTGGTAGCTTCTGTGAATAGCATTTCTTTCATGATTTCCTGCTCAGCAAATTTGTTAGTAAGGTATAGAAAAGCTACTGATTTTGTATGCTAATCTTTTTCTGAATTTGTTTATCAGTTCTAATAGTGTTTTGGTAGAATTCTGGGATTTTTCTCTGTGTAGAATCACATTATGTACAAAGATGTATAATTTGACCTCCCTTTCCATGTGCGTGCCTTTTCTTTCTTTTTTTGCTTAACTGTTCTGGCTAAAAGCTCTCATACTATATTGAATAAGAATGGCGAGCATGGAGGCCCTTATCTTGTTCCTGGTCTTAGAGGAAACTTTCAGTGTTTCAGTGTAATGTTGGCGGTGGATTTGTTGGATGACTTTGTTAAGGTATGATCCTTTCCTACCTAATTTGTTCAAAACTTTTCTCATGAAAGGATGTTGAATTTTATCCAGTGCTTTTTGTGCAATCTTCATTCTGTTGATGCAGTATATTTTCATTTATTATCGGCATATATCTGGTAATCCTTACATCCTTAGGACAAGACCACCTGTATCATGGTGAATAAATTTTTGATGTGGTGAATTCAACTTGCTAGTGTTTTGTTGAGAGCATTTGCACCTCTGGACATCATACCAGTGATGGTACTTCTAGGGTGTCTTTGTCTCGAGAGCAGGTGACACTGGCCTTAGGGGAAGGGTCGCTTCCCTCCTGAGCGGAGAGAAGTGGCACCGCTTTGTCTTTAAAAGATGGCTCCATGCTCTGGGGCAGCAGCTTCGCTGGCTGCCATTAGGCCACTGAGCGGGTACCTGTGACATGCGGAGCGGGGGCGAGTCTTCACGGTGTACCCCCACTTTGGTTCAGGCCCCTCGTCAGGCGCTTCTGCATTGTTACCCTTCCGTCCTGTGGTTTATTTCTGTATAACTTCCTTTAACTTCTCAAATTTCTCAGAAGCGAGAGTATTTCAGCAGTATTTCTTAGCACCCATGCAGGTAGAAGCTTCTCAAAGAATATTTGTCGGACTAAGAGAAAATCTTTTCTCCTGACACAGGAAGAGATGAACCCAGCTCCCGACGGCACGGAGCTCTGCCGTGGACTGGCGTGCCGAGCTGCCCTCCGACAAAACGTGACCGGTGATTCTCCCGCCTAAAACCTGGAGTTACGGGCCAACCGCCAGGGGGCGTGGCTCTCCGCGAGACCCGCCCACACCCACGTTTCCTTGGTGAGCAGGGCGCCACTGCTTCGTGTGGGCGTGGCAGCCTGGCCTGCTCTCCTCCTTTCTTCTGATGGAGGGGAAATAAGTTCTCCAGGCTAATTTCCTGTCTCTCTCATCAGGAGGCTGGCAGTAGTCTTCAAGGTGAAAGAAAAATGCGTGCCTACATTTACCTTTCGTCCCGTCACTTCGTTGCCCTTGGTTTTCCCTTTACTTGCAGGCAGGAGTGGAGACGGCTCACAGAGCGCTTTGAGGCGATCGCACATGATGTTCGTACCATCTGCCTTCGATGTTCGGGGTCCTTCGTTAGGCATGTGACTCTTCAGCAGCTGACGGTGACGGCGGGCATTTCGGGGCCCGCGCTTGTGGGAGGGGGGTGGTGTGCCCCACACCCAGCTCGGACCGTCTCTCTTTGGTTGGACGGGACCTTGCTGTGTTGCACAAGGCTGGCTTTGATGTCTCGGGCGGACACCCTCCTGCTTCACCTGCCTGGGTAGCTAGAACTGCAGGTTTCTGCCGCCGCGACTACCTTCTGACTCTTTGGGAAAACTACACTTCCCCACGATCACTTTATTTTATTTTATTTTTTTTTGAGACAGGGTCTCACTTTGCAGTTCAGGCTGGCCCTGAGCTCACTATGGAGCCCAGGCAAGCCTCGAACTCAGCAGTCCTCCTGCCTCTGCCTCCCGAGTGCTGGGGTGACAGGCGTGAGCCACCACCTGGCCCCCACGATCACTTTTAAACACCTGAGAGCAAACGGGCGGTGGGAGAGCCGTAGCACAGTGATGCTGTATACTATTCTTTCACACATTAAAGAGCTACGCACCGGTGGTTAGCAGCGGTCAGAGGACCCAGCTAATGTAAGAAATCATAACAGTGGTCATAATTATCTAGAGAGCTATTATAGGGTGATTGATAAAAATAAAAACTGTACCTTTTGTAGGATTCAGAGCGAGGATTCATTGCAACCTTATGATAAACCTGGGCACATACGCTCCTTTCTTTCCTGTGGGAGCTGATTTGTATTTGTTTTCAGGTACTTTATTTGTATAGAAATGTATCTTTTTGCTCATTTTAATACAAAGGGAATGTGGAGCTTGCGCACACTATAGATGAGGGTTTTGCTCACGAGCCCACCTTTTGTTCGTATCACAGGCTGAGTTCTGTTCCCAGCACTTTCTAGTGTTCACTGAGATGAGCTTCCCAGTGGGCGCAGGTCTGGCCAGGAGGGAGGGGCGCGTAAGGGCTGATAGCACCCACGTTCCCAGACAACAGTCCACTCGGACACTAGCTGTCTTTGTCTACTGCTAAGACCGAAAGGCCTGGAAATAGAGAAAACAGGGAAATGTCTGCTGTTGTTTTCATTTTGAGTTTCCCTCTTAGGCTTCATCTCTGTGAACTTAGAGGCCGAAGGAGGAGCCGTCCTGGACAGGACTACGCTGATGTCGTGTGTGCCGTGTGGAGACACCAGTTTCTGGCTGACCAGAGGGCCTGGCCGCATGGCTCCCTGGGAGTGCGTGGCTCTGAAGGCCGCGGAGCGGGTGGCGAGGCCGGGGCCCTCCTGCCCAGCTTGCTTCTAGGAGCAGGACTCTGGCTGGGATCCCCGCGGGCAGGTAGGAAGGGGCAGCCTTGGCCCCGTGTACGGTCACGGCCTCACCACAGGGCCCTGGAGCTGCCCGGAGTCCAGCCGAGCAGCGCAGGGCCGGTGCCTCACCCTCCTGGGCCAGTACCGGGTCCACGCCACCCAGGGCAAGTGGGGAGTGCCCAGTCAGGGCCGGGCCCCTCCCTGCGGCCGCCCCACGCTGCCCGTGCTCACTGCTGCCAGGCGAACCAGCCTCCTCCGCGGGGCCGGATCTCTGCCCTGTGGTCGCTGGCAAGGCGACGGTGCCCGGCAGGCCTGCGAGCCGGCGGTCCCTTTCTCTGCGGCCGCCTCGGAGCCCCCTTTCCAGCAAACACACGCTGCCCACAGAGCAGGCGTCAAAGGGCCAGACCTCCTCACCCCTCCAAACGCCGCAGCCTTTGTTGTCTGTGGGGCTGGGTGATTATTGAACTTTGCAGACCTGCTGGGCCTGGACAGCGAAGCCCCGTCCCGAGCCAGCAGGGGTGGCACCGTGTGCCTGGGAGATAGGCCGAGCCCCGAGGCCCGCGGTTGCCATGGCACCCTGACACGGAGATCACGCCTTCTGAATGTCTCCGGGGTCTGTGACTAAGTCGTTTATGAATCCGGGATCTCCCGAAAGCGCAGGAGACCGCGCTCGGTGGCTGTGGGAACGCAAGGGCAGTGTGCTCTGCACGGCCCGCCCGGGCCCCTGGCTCAGAAAGACGCTCTTTGAGGGCACTGCGCAGCGCTGGCTGGCATTTCCCCATCACCGTGTGGGGGGTGCCAGGCCGCTGCCACACACCTGGACCGCAGCCCAGGCCATCCCCGGCCAGGAGGAGCCGCCTCACCCCCCGCTCTTCCTTTGTCCTGCAGGGCAGCTGGTCACGCCAGACTTGGCCCAGGCCCATGGCCTGCTGCCGGACGAGGCCGAGAGAGCAGGGACCGTGGTCTTCACTGTCACAGAAAATCGACTGGAGCCTAGAAATCTTAGTAAAGAAAGGCCCAACATGATGGAGATTTTTCCGGGGAAAACACCTTGATCTTCCTTCTGTTTTGGAGTATTTCTGCCAGCGTGGGGGGAAAGGGTCCTTCTTCTGATACTTGGAAAATAAAGAAGGGAAAAGTGGGGGTACGGAGGCTCGGTTGACTTTTCCCCCACCCCACACAGCGGCCGTGACAGGGACTGACGGGGCCGTGGGGGAGTCAGGGGCGCACACGACACCTCTTAGACCCGAGTGCGGTCTCGTCAGCGCGGGGCAAGGAGCCCCCGCGGCCCGCCCCTCCCCCGCGCCTCACCTCGGACACCGCGCAGTTGAGCTGGAAGATCTGGCCCTCGCCCTCCACCTGCCGCACGCACAGCTTGCACACCAGCTCCGCGGCGCTCAGGCTGAGCCTCTCCAGGGTGAAGGTGCAGTGCAGCCTCCTCTGAGACCCGCTCCAGATGTGCTGGAAAGGGATCTCCTGCGGGGCGGAGGCGGCGGTCAGGGGCGGGCGGGCGCGCGGACGGCCTGCCGGACCCCGGGCGAGGCGGCCTCTCTCCGCGCGGCGAGGTGCAAGGGGACCGTGCCCCTGTGCCCACTGTATTCACCCGGGAACACAGACCCAGAGAGGCTAGGAAACTGCCCCAAAGCCACCAGCCAGTACTGGCAGGGTCAAGGTGAGAGGAGGCTGAGGGAGTCAGCTTCCAGAATAAACACACCCCAACGGTCTTTCATTTGCAAAAAGGAAAAAAAAAAACACTCTAAATGATCTTTTTTAAAAAGTTGAGAAAGTTCCCAAAATAATATCCCCACAGCGTCATCGCTCATTAACAGGAATCCCTACCGTGACATTCTGGAGAGCAGCAAAGAAACCCCGAAGGACGCGGCCCTGACCACAGCCGGCCTTCAGGCCGCGCCTCCCTCCGCCGGGACGGGAAGCCAGAGCGCGCGCGGCTGGAAACCGCAGGCTCAGCTGGTGCCGCCCGAAAGTTCCAGGTCCGAGAGGCACCCGAGCCCACCAGGCACGCATCTCCCGATGCCACCCGCCTCCCAGAGCCCGTCCTGGCACCTCATGGCCGTGGAGCCAAGCAGGTTCATGGGGACGGGCGGCCACGGTGGCTGAGGGCAGAGACGGGCACCAAACTTGGCCGTTTGGTCGCTGGGGGCGAGTTACTTGACCTTCCCAGCCTCGGTCTTTCCCCCGCAGGAGACAAGGCAGGGGGTGTAAATCTCAGCCCGCCGCGGGCAAGGGCTCCCGTACCCAAGAGCCTTTGGGAAGCCGAGCACTCGGACCGGCTGGCATCAGCACAGCCGTGTTATCATTAGCAAAACGTCACCCACTACAGGTGCTTAAAGGAGCGATCTGTGGCTTTTAGACGGGGACAAAATACGAAGCAAAGCAAGAGTGTCACGAGAGGGTCAAAAGCCCGAGCCCGCTTCCGGGGTGGGCTGAAGGCCCTGGTGGGCGGCCCCGAGCCCCAGCCCGTCGGCCCGTGTCCCTCGCTCGGGAGGACAAGGGCGGGCGGCCTGTCCGGAGGCTGGCAGTGCTCCCTGGCACGGGTCAGGAATAAGCCAGGCCAGGGCGGCGCGGGGCTGGGCTGGGTTCGCCTGTGGGAAGCCAGACTCACAGCGCTCCTGCCTGCCTCTCCTGGCTTGGGCAGGGCCCCAGGTCCGGGACAGGCAGCCTGGCAGCTGGTGACACCCACCAGCCCCGTGACCTCCCCGCAGTCCCACGCACGGGGCTCGGGACCGTTGTGCTGATGGTTGTGTCTAATACTTCAGTAAATCCTGACTGGCCTTTGCTGCCCTGCGACATCGGTTCCCAGACAGGGTGCCTTCGTGGTTCGGGGCGGTCCTAGCAGGAGACAGGTCTAAGGGTATCGTGTCACCATGTTCTTGTCAGGTCAATCGACATGTACTGTGACAGTGAACATGATGGAATTGGAAGTCTCTTTTGTTTGTTCAAAATAAAGCAATAACAGTAGTCTTCACTGTGTGGTTCTGAGGATTGAGCCCAGAGCTTAGTGCATGTTAGGACTGTACTATGCACCCAGCCTCTTTGAGAGAGGGTCTTGCAGAGTTGCAGGGGCTGGCCTCCAACGTGCAACCTTCCTGCTTCAGCCTCCTCTGTAGCTGAGATTACAAGCATTCACCACCATGTCCAATGACAGTACATTATTACAGAAAGAATTCTCTTCAAATAAGTTTATCAAATATGTCTATCAGGAGCTTTTTGAAAACCCTGAATTAAACTATCGTGAAGAAATGAATGCATGCGTATGAGTAATTTTAAGGGGATCTCTCATATTTATATAATTTTAGTCCCTTTCCCGGAGCTTCTGTTCATCCAGCAGCCTTACCTGGTACTTAGCCAGCAGTTTGCTCTTCCAGAGAGAGTGGGTGATGTCGTGGACCGACAGACGCAGGTTGTGGGTGCTGCCTTTGAAGTGCAGGGCCTTGGGGTCCTCCAGCAGCTGTCCCCCCATCTGCCGCTCGAGCTGTACGACTTCCTGCAAGACAGACCCCAGGTCAGGTCGTGGGGCTGAACCGCCTCAAGCCGCAGCTCTCGTTAAGTGCGCTTCTTCCCTCCTGAGCAGACCCTGCCACGCACAGCACCGCGAGGCCCCCGCAGCTGGACGTGCTCCCATTCCGGACAGAACCGGGCCGTGCGGCCAGGCCTGGAGGCGACTTCCGGCCTCCGCGGGGCCAGGTCTGGGGCAGGCCGCCTCGTCCACACAGGGAGGTGACAGCCAAGCCCCACACTGGTGGAGGTTTGGTGGAAGGAATTAGAGGCCAAAACACAGATAAATGGGCATCAGCTAGCTTCTTCAGATAACTTTTAGGGGCGGGGACACATAATTTAAAGACAAACCCACGTACCGGATTTGATAAACAAGCAACAAACACGTGGAATGGGTTTGAGGCATTTAGTCGTTAATGTAGAGGAATAAAATCATAAAACTTTTGCTTAATATGACCTATTGTATGATCCCTAATTGCTAAAAATGTAAAATAGGCTCATTGTATGTCTTATTTGAGAAAAATATTCTGATAAATTGGCAACAAATATTGAATGAAATAGTTACTTGGATCAAACTTAGAAGGCTCACTTCTCAAGAACTGTGGCTGATGGGGAAAAACACTGTATTCTTATAAAGATGTAACAGGAAGATAAATTCTGTATATACTTCCATTTCTCCAACCCGTTAATGGGAGTTAATGAAGCATTTGCAACGCCAGCTGCAGATGTCCCAACGGCAGCTCCGGGAGTTCTCCGAGGACAGCAAACCCCGCCGCTCCGCGCTGGGCTCCGCCCACCCTGTTTAAGACCCACCCACCTAGCTACCGACCTGTCCCCATCTGTATCTCAACTTGTGGCCTTTGTTTTTAAAACAGGGACCCAGGAACTCATGGGTTTTGTTAAAAGCGTACACGCAGAGTGTAACTTTCTTTTGTGACATTTCAGTAGCAAGTGGGGGTTCGAGGACACGGGTGTTTGTTCATCCCGAGCCCCCCCCCCCCCCGTGTACCGGGACACCCAGGACAGGAGTGGGTGAGAGTTTGCAGTGTGGGAACCGGACTGCTTTGTGCCAGCTGGATGCAGGCGCACCCATGGCTGTCCGGAGCCGCAGAGCTGCCGCCGTCAGGGAGACCGGCCTCCTCCCTCCTGCCCCGGAGCGGTGCTCACCGAGGCGCCTCTGGCCTCCGAGGTGGAGGGAGTGGCAGGCATGTGGGCACAGTCTCCGACAGGGAGCTTAGCGCAGGGGCACCCAGACCCAGCACGGCGGCCGGCAGCAGTGACCTGCCCCCCATGCCCGGGTGGAGAAGCTAGTACTCGTGGCGGGCACCTGACCGGCCAGCCACCCTGGCACATGCGTCCCGTCTGTGCACTGACTGCCGTGCCTATGTCCCCCATGGGCCACGCAGATCCGCCTGGCTCTGAGTCACATGCCGCCTTCCCAGAATGCCTTGCCCGGCTCTGCACAGCCCACTCCCAGGCAGGAATCTGGCCGCACAGAAATGGGGAGGAACAAAACTGAGGGTTAATTGAGGCTCCCTGCGCGCCAGCAGGAAGGCATAATGAGCTCATGTTGATCATGTTCAGTGTCTAGTTAGCATAATAGAGAAAACTGATGTTCCCAGTGAACCTGGCACCTGACAAATTCGAAAGCTAAAATGATGTTTGTTTATAAGCCATTAGAAGAAAAGAAACATAATTAGAAATCTTTGAGATTACAGTCATGCCAATCAATCAGTTCTAGCTGCCTCCCTGTATGCCCTAATTACCTCATCAAGACGTCTAAAGAGCAATCGATAGTAATTATCTGATTACTATAGATCTTCATTATGTCCAAATTATCTCCCTGGGATCTCCAAAAGAAGATGCATTGTGTTCCGGGAGGTAATTGGACCCAGCAACGTATAATCCACACCGCACCCTACGACCAGCACAGACCATCACAGCACAGGGCAGCACTATCAGTTTTCCTGGCGGGAGGCCACTGGGAAGCAAGTGCCATCGGCCATGACCTTGAAGTCAGGAAATCTAACACCACACCGTGAGGACAAAGTCTGCTCAGGCCCTGCTTTCTTCAGCCATAAATTCGGATGTCACGGTGAAGAAGCCCCCCGGGAGCAGAGTCTGCAGTGGCCCACGTCCCTCCTGCAGAGCAAGAACCGTATAAAAAGTGCCACTTCGGTGAGCACGGGGCTGGAGGACGCACCCTGCCCTCCCTTCAAAGCTGCGCACAGAGCTGGGCACAGCCCCAAGCAGCCTTCGCCGGACACGAAGCAAGTGCCCAGCAGGACGCCCCGTGCCCAGCAGGATGCCCCGTGCCGAGCCCCGACGCCTCTGACCGTTCCCGCCTGCGGGTTCCTCCCAGCCTACACCTGGCCGTGCGTTCGGGGTTCGTGCCTTCACCGGGTCCGCACGTCCTCCATTAGCACCTCCGCCTGCCGCAGGCTGCACTCGGGGCCTCACTGCCCAGAGCCCGGGCCAGCCTCCGTGCTCCCGCCGGACCCTGGGGAGGGATTAGCCCAGGAGCGAACAACTCAGCACAGAAAGTCCTTAGCGAACGTAGCCTTGCGGTGTTTTCCTGAAAAGAATGACTGTGATTGTTAGCTGCTGAGGTTCACCTTCCAGAAGACGCAAAACACAGCTGAAGGATGAGAACCAAAACACTGAAGATCTTCAAGCGTGCACTGAAGATGATCAGTAAGTAAAATGATTCATTGGAACCAAAGTAACGTAAAACCACAAATGAGTAGATGATTGTCCCACACAGCACAACCTGTCGTTGGTGTCAGGGGACAGACATGGTGGACGTGACGGCTGGGTCCTCAGGGTCTGGGTTCATGTTGTCAGTGTTAAGATGTCATCTGGGATATCTGAGACATGCAGTCAAAGATTATACTTGGGCCGGGGTTGAGCTCAGTGGTTCCAGCAGACACAAGGTCCCTGGTTCGATCCCCAGTAACCACATACCACAGGGCCGGGCGTGGTGGCTCACGCCTGGAATCCCAGCACTCGGGAGGCAGAAGCGGGAGGATTGCTCTGAGTTCGAGGGTTACCTGGGCTACAATAGTGAGCTCAGGGCCAGCCTGGTCTACAAAGTGAGACCCTGTCTCAAAAAAAAATTATAGTTGACATATACTGCAACTTGTACTTCAAAAAGCTTGATTTTTTGGATTCTTTCTACATAAAATTATCTTGGAGTCAAATCTAATACCACATTACTATGTATGAGATACAGAAACCCTAGAGGATGTAAAATAACAGACACACAAAGCCACAGAAGATGGCTTCTCACACAGCTAACGTTTTCCTCTCCTGGGACTTGGGGACACTTACTGGGAAGCCACGGGATGAGGAAGGCTTGCCCGGAGCCCTGGGCTCCCCGGGCACGCAGATAGGAAGCCGCGTCCCCACCCCCACCGGGCCCGGGGTCAGGGCGGCGGGAGCATTCGCCTGCACTGAGACAGCTTCTGGAAGGATTGCTTTTGGATCGCAAAGCTCATCCCGCACACTATCCAGGGGAACAGGAGCCACATTTATTGAAGGTCAGAAGACTTAGGAAGACTTAAGAAAAATGTCGTGACCTCAGAAAGAAATACCACAATAAAACTTAGGATCGCTGGCTCTTGTCTTTAGAACCATAAATGTCACCACCCTGTGCTGAGGTGGGCCCGCCTCCTGCTCGGCAGCCTGGCCTGCTCTGGGCACCCACCTGTCACCTGGTCGCCCGAGAGAGGAGTGTTGCCTGCTGGCCTCTGTCTTCACCCTTCTCACCTTCCTGTGCAGAGGCGCCTCAGGGAAGGGTGACTGACAGGGCGCCCCCACCTGTCCCTCTCCAGCCACGCGCGTACACACACGCGCTCTCTCAGCGTGCGGCATCAGAGGGAGGCTCCCTGCCCCGGACCTGGCGCCCTGGGCACCCCTGGGCCGGGCCCTTCCTTGCGCGGTGCAGGCGCGGTGAGGCCGGAACTGACCCGCGGCCTGTGAGGGCTCCAGGGCCAGACAGGGCCGCACGGAAACAGCCAGCGGGACACACAGTAGCCAGTGAAGCCGGGCCTTCCCGAGGGAGCCCCGAGACCCCGGGCTGCTCAGCGGCCGGCCTGGGTGGAGGGAGCGGCTCTGGCCTGTGCCCGCGAGCCCAGGACGGCGGGGCCTGTCTGCCGCGTGGACGGCGGCGAGAGGCAGGCGTGGGCGCGCACCCGCAAGCAGGCTCCTGTGCCCGGCCTTCTCCGCCCGCCACGCTCAGCCTTCCCGGTGGCCAGGGACAGACGGCGTCTACGCCGGGGCCTCCCACACCCCCCCATGGCCCGTCCTGAGCCAGCGCCTCCCCTCCGTGGCATCGCACAGCTGCCGGCCCCAGGACCCGGGGGGCAGGGCCACGCAGAGCCCGAGGGACATCGTCAGGTGCGCGGCCTCTGCCCGCAGCCGTGCGCGTCAGATCTGCGGCCACAAACTGAGCTTCCGGCTCAGAGCAGCTCCTGTGGGTCCCGGCTCTGCCCACCCTCCTGGGCAGCTTCGCCCGCTGCCCGCCCTGCCCCTGTGCCTCCTCCCCACCCTCTGCTCACCCTGACCCTCTGCGCGGTGCTCCTCACGCCCCTCTGGCATCACCGCTGCAGAATGACCCCTTTGCCCGGCGCCCTCGAGCTTCCGGTTCCTCAAGGTTAAGGCTTCTGTGGGGAGATCAGTCTTAGCCCCGCCCATTTTCTCCCTATCCACTTTCCTATTGCTTTTTTTCTTTTCTTATTAGAAATTTGATCAATGAAAGGGTGAGATGGAAGAGCACACTGCAACCTCATGTGGTCCATCACCATCTCTTTTTTTTCTTTTTTTTGAGACAGGGTCTCGCTTTGTAGTTCAGGCTGGCCCTGAGCTCACTATGGTGCCCAGGCAAGCCTCAAACTCAGCAATCCTCCTGTCTCTGCCTCCTGAGTGCTGGGATGACAGGCGTGAGCCATCACGTCCGGCACTGTGGTATGTGGTATTGATGGCTGGTGGGCGTGAGTCTCCACGCCCAGCACTGTATGTGGTTACCGGGGATCGAACTCAGGACCTTGCGTGTGCCAGGCCGGCACCAGAACCACTGAGCTAAATCTCCGGCCCCACCATCTCTTCTTAATGAGGGGGGAGAGAGGTTAAGTTGCAGCTTCATCTCGCTCATCCCGCCCACTCTCGGTGCCGCCCTGGCCCCCAGCAGGCCCGGAAACCGGGCTGGGCCCATCTGCGGCTGCCGAGGTGCGGCCCTGAGCGCCGGGCAGGGGACGGGCGCAGGCCTGCTGGGGGCCGGGGGCTGCGTGCGAGGCGGTCGGCTCCGCTGGCAGTGGCCCCAGCCTGCGGGCAGCTGCGCCTCTGCTCCAGGGCCACCGGCCCCGGGCTCTGTCCACGGTGCTGACCAAGCGCCAGGGGCCGAGCAGCGCGGCCGCCTAACCCCACCGCAGCGACTTCCACGCACAGAGAATGGCCGCGCCTGGTCGGCACGCGGGCCACGCGCGTCCCGCCTCCCAGCCCAAGCCCGTGACTGTGCGGAGTCCCGTTTCGAAGCGCACCCTCCCCCAGAGCCAGGGCGGCCCTGCGTCTCTCCACCCCTTAGGGCCTGCTGGAGCCTGGCCTGGCCACTCGGGGTGAGAAACTTCTCTCCTTGCTGTGGCGGCTGCCGCCCCGTTCCATCCCAGCCGTGTGCTGCTCTCCCCGAAGCAGAGGCCCACGCGAGCGGCCCCCCTCCGCCCGCTCCCCGCCAGCCTTTCGGCCAGGCTGCCTCACCCCGCGTGTGCGGCTCCTCCTCTGGCCTAAGGCCGCGGGCTGCTGAGCCGGGCTGTGGGGCGCGACTGCCAGCCCGGCCGCTTCCAGCCGCGCTCGGCCTCCCGGCGCCCGGCCCACCCTGCCGCTTCCCTGCCCGCGTGCACACTGGGCGCCCCGCGGCCGAGTCTGTCTGCCCGGCTTCATCCCTAACGATAGCGAGGCCGGACGCCGGTGGCCGCGTGCAGTCACCCCGTCAAGTCACGTCCCTTCCAGGGCTCTGCCCGCTGCCCCACAGCTGCTGTGCCCGGGCCGTGCTCGGAGCTGCCCCTCCAGGCTGCCGAGGCTGGCGCTGGCGATACTTCTGAAGCCAAGTGGCACGGGGCACCCCTCTGCAGCGCCCGTGTCACTGTGCCCCTCGGGGTGCTCCTGGGATGAGCCTGCTTCTCACTCCTGTGTCACCGGGGCCGGAGCACCTCGCGTTTCCCTTCACCCTTCACTATAATGTTAGGCTTTGGTGTCAGGCATTTCATAGCTGCTGTAAGAAACTGCCAGAAACACGAGACTGAAAACACAGAGTTACCACTCGAGAGAGCCGCAGGCCCCGCCTCAAGTGCAGGGTCCGGGCTCCTTCCTCCCTGGGGCTCAAGCGGAGTTCCGCTCCCCCTCTCCCACTTCTCCGAGGCTGCTCGCACCCTCGGCTCACGGCTCTCCTTCTCCGTCGTGAACCTCGCAAGGCCCGTCCGCCCACCTTCCCTCGTGGCCTGGTCTCCTTCTGCCGACCGCCGAGAAAAGCCCTCCTCACCCCGGGCATCCAGGTAATGCTCGCATACTGCAAGGTCTGCTGATGTACGTAAAAAACATAGTCCACGTCCGGGAGATGCACGTTAGACGTGTTTACATGAACACAGCCGAGCCGGGAGAAGAGGATTCTGCCTATTACGACTTCTACTTTTGTCTCCCGGGCCGCGCACGTCAGGCAGAAGGTCCGGGTTACACGGCAGCAGCTCACCACGCGGGAGGCCCAGGGAGGCACCGGTGGGGAGGCCACAGGCGCCCGGGTGCAAAAGCTCCCTCGTAACAGGCTGCTCGCGACAGTCCAGTGTGGCCCAATTCTCAATGAGGCTTTAACAACCTACGTAGCTTTTTCCCACTTTTCAGTGTTTTATTTTATTTTTATATAATATTATCTTTTAAGAAAGAAGCGCATATATTGTACTTTGAGAAACTACTCTGAAGATAATGATACTGAGTGTAACAATTTTTGTTATTGTCTTACTATTTGGCTATGAAATGATGTTTTATTTTTATGTAAAATAAAACAAAATTAAAATATTACCTCAGCCTAGACTAGGAAATGTGAAAGCTAGATTAATCCAAAGAAAACTTTTCTCCATGCCAAATGACTCCAGGATGAAAGCCAGATTGTATTAACGCACATAATTTGGTTGGTATCATAGATACATTGGTCAGATATTCAATAATCATGTTCTACCAAACTGTGTACAAGTAACTCAAGTTTTAGATTCTGAATCTGAGAGTTTATAAACTTCTTTATGTGAAAGGGTCCCTCAGATAGTAGGAGAGAAATTACTGACTTCTAAATTTCTTCCTGGGTATTTAAAAACTTATCCCAAATACAATTTTGTTCTCTGTTTATTTTTGGCCTATTTATGGTAGGATTTAAGCCTTTGCCAGTAATAAATAGAAAACACCATTTTTATAGTCACCTGAGAATAAGGTAAGAAGAGGGGCTGCGAGCCCCAAACACAATCTTTCAACAGACTTGACCTCGCTTTGAGCCGACTCCGACCTGCTCTCAACACACTCAGCATCTTTATTTCTTCACGTGACCTTGACCTGGGCATCGCTCCCCGGTCCTTCAAGCCCACGCACAGGACGAGCCCTTCTGCCAGGCGCACACAATCGCTCAGAGTCTCCCACAAGTTCACTTCCACAATCCTTGCCGGCTCATTCTAATTCTGTATCCATGCTTCCAAATGCTTCAATGCAGCTTTTAAGTTTCAGATGACCACTTCTGCCCTCAGGCTTAACAAAACTCAGGAAAGTTGTTTTAAAGAATTACGCCAAATTCACAGAGTTGAGCCGGGAGGAGAAAAATACATCTCGGTTTCTTGCCGTTGACTGCTATGGAGATCCCCCTTCCTTCCCTCCACACACAGGATAACATCATCAGACAGGACACATCACCACCACCAACATCTCTGCCACGCTCAGCTGCGCACACTGAAGCACCATCTTTCACCAACAGCTCTCAGTCCTGGGTGGTTACATCTCTGGGAAGGAGAATCCCACTGGGCCTCCTGCGTCCCGTCTCCATGGGTTTCTGTCCAATTCAGAAAGAATCCTCAGCACGCAACAGTCATTTAAAAAAGTCGTCCTGCCCTGCGAGACCCTCCGCCCAGGAAAATGGGTCTTCGTTTGCTATGCTGGAAATGGAGCTAGTAAGAAGCGGGTTCCAGGGACAAACAAGGAAACAGCGTTCTACACTGGAGTCCAGAATAGGTGAGAAGAGGCTGAAGGCCCAGGTTGGGAGGTGGACAGGACTAAAGCTGAGGGGATCCCGGCCAGAGATGAGGTTGCCGCAAAGCGAGAAGTGGGCTGAGCACAGCCTGGAGCTCAGGGGCAGGGTCCCGGGGCGCTGCTGTGTGCAGGGACGTGAGGGATCAGCGGCTGGGGAGGGAGGAGGGCCGTGCACAGCGGGGCGCAGGGCAGGGCGGCGTCACCCGCAAGACACTTACAGATGATCAGGGATGCGTGGACTTTTCGTAGCAAAACAATACCCTGGAACTGACAGGAGAGAACATGTTTGTTTGAGGCCATCCTGAGCTGAGGAATGAGCAAAGCCAGCTGCCAGGGGCTTCGGGGAAGCGGGAGGTTCCTTGAAATGCGGGTGACGCCCAAGGGCAGTGGGTGGGGTGCCTCCTGAGGAGCCCAGGACGGCCTCCCTGTGCCTGGCGTGACAGAAACGGGCTCAGACGACTGTGGCCGTCATGGCCGCAGTCGAGGACTCAGCATGGAAGCAGCTGCTATACAGCTGGACCTGCGGACGTGTCTGTCCTGGATGACGGGCCGTGTGGGGTGAGGTGTAGGCTGCCGGCGTACACGTGGGCCGGGGAACGCTGACTAAGCGGCCCTGACTTTGAGACATCAGTGGGGCGAAGTGGGTGGAGAAAGACCACAGGCACATTCTCCTCGCGTGGAGATGGGTTGGGATCTGTGCTTGAGGAGCTGGAGGCGGAAAGGAGCAGCCGTGAGGCATCTAGCCTGTGCAGGGAGAGAGCCTGATGTGACCACAGGGTGGGAGAAGTAGAATTCCCCTCTTGAACTGGTGCTGAGCAGCAGGAGTGGTCGTCAGGTCCATCACTGGGAGCAAGGAGGGAGTCCAGGGTAGAAGAGTGAGTCTTTCACAGTGTGCCGGCTCAGGCCTACACGCTGCCCCAAAGCCTCACGCAGTCACATGTGGGCTTTCCCGAAGTGGCCGCATCTGGGGTATGTGATGCCGGGATATGGGCGTGTGGTTACTGAGGTAGCTCTGGGTGTGCCGATGGGAAGGGCCTCCCTGGGTGTGGGGGGCAGCATCCGAAGAGAGAAGCCTGGGTGGATACAGAGGGGCACAACAAAGACAGACCAGCTGCTGCTTCACTGCTTCACTGCTTCACTACTCACTGTCTTCTGCCCACCATGAAGTGTTTCTCCTCTGCCATCGAGTCAGCCTATGACGGAACCTCTGCACACCATGAGCTCCTTTAACTGGAGTGTCGAATATTTATCTCAGCCATGAGAAAGTACCTGAGACAAACCGAATCTAAGTCCCAAGGAGAAGGAAATGTCTATAATAATAGTTTATAACCTTGACTGCACCATAGAATAACATAGGCAACTTTTAAAAAACCTTCAATACTGGGCTGGAGGATTAGCTCAGTGGTTCTGGTGCCTGCCTCACAAGCGCAAGGTCCTGAGTTTGATCCCCAGTAACCACATACAATGCTGGGTGTGGAAACTCACGGCCACCAGCCATTAATACCACATACCACAGTGCCGGGTGTGCTGGCTCACGCCTGTCATCCCAGCACTCGGGAGGCAGAGGCAGGAGGATTGCTGAGTTCTAGGCTTGCCTGGTCTACATAATGAGCTCAGAGCCAGCCTGAATTACAAAGCGAGACCCTGTCTCAAAAACAAAAAACCCCCCAAAACCCCCCAAAAAACCACCTTCAATACTTAGGCCATGTGGATAGTTTCTGAAGTGAGTTTCAGAAAGCGTCCAAGCCGGTTCCTGCACATGCCGACTGAGGAATTAGGGAGAGCAGGGGATGGGAGGGCCTGGAGGGAGAGGAGGGTCACGGCAGGGGGGAGGGGGTACCCATGGGGAAAGGAGGTAGGAGAAGCCGGGCCGTGGGGACAGACTGCCAGGGAACATCAGCAGGCTGGGTGTGAAGCGGCAGGACCGGGGCACGGAAGGGCCTTTGGAGCTAAGCAGGCCCGAAGTTCTAACCAGAGGGTGGTTGAGGGACGGTGCTGACGGGCTGAACTGTGTCCCCGGAGTGCCCGGCACAGTGTTTACGTGCAGTGAGGGTTCCTGGTATTTCTGCATCATTAAAAGGCCACGCGGTGCAAGAAAGCTTCATCCATCGTGCATGTCTATCCCGGGCTAAGCGCCGGGGCTGCAGATGCTGGGAAGGTACAGACGTCTGTTTAGGAGGCACTGACCACAGCGCAACCTGCGCTCGGGCGGCGGCCCCGGCGCCCCCGCAGCCCTCTCACGAAGCCGCGTCAGGCAAGTATTCCATAAAATCCTGCGCTTCTGCACAGCTCTGCCTGCGTGCAGCCTCTGGGAAGACAGGTCAAGCATTCCCGAGTAACTCAGTGTGTGAATATAAAACAGGCGCATCGAACATTTTGGATGCAGTGGAGGCCTTCTACGGCATGCTTCTGGCAATCATTTTTTCTTGGAATTGTTCAATAGATTTGCTTTAATCAGGCCCCATGATGCCCCTGCAAATACAGTTCTCCCTAAGAAGAATTTAAGCCTCGTACAGTTTTTATTGTGAGAGCACCTCAGAAGTATCACATTTGCAAAGAGTATAAAAGAAGCAACCTGAAGCCGTACAGCAGGGCTGTGTTCACAGCATCTGCGCCACATCAAAGAGTCCCATTGGCCCCATCACCGAAAAAGGCCCAGGGACGGGCACGGCCCTGCCCTCCTCCTCCACCACCACCCTGGCAAAGCCCGCCCGAGGAACGGACGCAGCACCTGGCTCCTCACGCAGAACCAAACCCGCGGCCTGCCCGGCCCCTCCTCTCCCGCGCTCTTCCTCCCGGTGCCGCCCTCCCTCCCCGCTGTGGCGGCCGCCCTGCCCTGGTGCCCGTGGCCTGCGGCGGCTTCCTTCCCGGGCCTCGCGCTGCTCGGGTGGGACAGCGATGTGGACCAGGCCACCGGGACGCGCACGCGAGCCGCTGTGAGACACCCGAGTGCTGCGGACACCCCGGAGGCGCTCAGCAGGAGCACTGTTGCCGTCACTGCTTTCCCTCGGCTCTCTTTTGATATTCTCTGATCACCTTGGATGACAAAATCAACGTCAGGTTGTCAGCTCCTGATCCCCTCTCTCAGGACCTGCTCTCTGTTCCAAAAGTCACATTTCTTTCTAGAGACATTTGTGTGCTACTTTAAAATGTTTGTCATTTGACTCATAATAATTACATAAATTTATGCGTACAGTGTGATAACAGGAAACTACCGATATTGCATAATCTCACTCACAGGTGCCGCCTCCGAAGTCATCTCCTAGGAGCAGAGAGTAAACACGGCAGGGAGGGGTCAGTCCACACCCATAAAGCCGCGTCTGATGTCTCACTGTTGCTTGGCAACTCTGGATGCCTAGTTTATAGTATCAATTCAGTATTCTAAAAGAAAAAGCACAGCCACTGATGGGAGGCTTGTGTCCTCCAAAGTTCCTATTTGCTCATCTTAACACTCATCGCGATGGTGTTAAGAGGCGGGGCCTTTGGAAGACTGGGCGAGCTCTTGTGGACCGGGTGACTGTCTGTGAGAGAGCTCTCTGGCCTTCGCTCTGCCACGCGAGGACACAGCGGCCCACGGTCTGCGTGGCAAGGAGCGCGCCCCGAAACCCGCACCTGCTGGCCCTGAGCTCGGACTTCCAACTTCAGAGTGGTGGAAATAAGTGGAGGTTGTGAAGCCGCGCAGTCCCGGGGCTGGTACTCGGCCTGGGCTGCCTGAGGCCCGCGATCCAAGTGGCCGTTACGTGGCGACGGACCCCGCGCTTGCGCTGTGCTCGGGGTGGGTCCCCGGCCCTCCACAGCCACGCGGCCGCCTCGCCTCGCTCTGCTGTCTGCTCGCCCGCCCTCCCCGTAACCGCCTTCCGTCCCGCGGAACGCAGACCGAGGGTTCCCTTCTAGTCCGGCCACGCCTTCTTCCGCTCGGACCCTCAGCCCGCGCAGACCTTGCGGCAGCAGTCAGGGTCCGGCGCTCGGGAAGCTGCGCAGGGAGGGCTTTACAGCCTCGCCCTCCCCCGAACGCGGGCGTTTTCCCCTCCGTCCTTCCGGTGGGAACTCGGTGCCCCGCCCGGGCCAGCGTGGTTCGCCCCCCAGTTTCTGAGGCACCTCCGCCCGCGCGCCAGCCGGGGGAGCCCCGCTGCACCCTGCGAGCTTCCTCCTTCCCCGCCGCAGCTTCTCCCAAGGCGCTTCTCTGACCCCTCAGAGCTTCAGACCGGGCAAAATGGATGGTCGTTTACCATCCGCAGGTCTCATGGCCAAGTTCTTCTCCACTTTTCATTCAAAGAAATCAAGAGGTGTAAACAAAAGTAGCCCCGGGGAGGACGCGGCGCAGGGGAACAGCTCCGAAATCCCAAAGGCCTCGGAGGTGGGCGTGTTTCTAGAGCTCCGCCCACGGGGCCACGCCCAGGTACGCATGCGCAGGCCGCCGTGCGGGCACCTACCTTCAGCGCATCATGCGTGTCGTCCAGGCAGTAGACGCGGACGCTGTACTCCGGGGAGGCGCAGCAGAGCGGCCCGAAGACGGCCAGCCTCAGGCGCTTGGCCGCCGCCTTGGTGGTGGACTGACCAACCAGGGCGTAGGTGCTGAGGCTCTCGGTGAGGATGTGGCAGGCCTCAGCGTCCAGCTGGATGTAGCAGGGCGTGGTGAAGTTCTCCTCGCCGACCGCCACCACGTCCTGGGCAGAGGGCGAGCCGGGTTGAGTGGGGCGGGGCAGGGTGGGGCTGGGCCCGGCTGAGTGGGGCGGGGCTGAGCCGGGCGGGGCGGGGCCTCCTGACCTCTGCTCACCGCCCTGCTCAGACTGTGCGGCCCCTCCCTTCCCAGCCTGCGTGTTAACTCCCTCCCTCCGTCCCAGAATGCCCATCATGCCCACCCATGAGTGTGTTCTGATCTTCCGGAACTGATGTGAAAATCCAACATGTGTATAAATTATCCTTTTTCCAATGTACCGAGCTTATTACTACTTACTAGGATTTAATGTTTTAATCTCAACATTTCTTAATCTAAAAGCCATATTTTATTCCAGTGTTATTAAAGAACATTGCGTTCCCCTAAAAATCTACATACTTGAAAAGAATTAGATAAATCAAGGCGTTATACAGCGCCGTACTAACGTATTCTTCAGGAGTTCACCAGCCACTTACTTCACAAAGCACTAATACTGCTCCTCCTAAACAACCACGCTTGCTTACTCTACAAAAGGCAAGATATGCCAAGCTCAGTCTGTACTGCAGGTCTCCCTCCTTCCTCTTCATTTATCAAAAAGACTACACTTAAACTTAAAAATGTACATCAAAAATCTCCAGGCGTGGTGACTCACGCCCACCAGCAATCAGCACCACACACCACAGTGCCGGGCGTGGTGGCCCAGGCCTGTCATCCCAGCACTCGGGAGGCAGAGGCAGGAGGATTGCTGAGTTTGAGGCTTGCCTGGGCTACACAGTGAGCTCAGGGCCAGCCTGAACTACTAAGGAGACCGTGTCTCAAAAAAAAAAAAAAAAAATCACTCCGTAACACACAGCATCTCTAGTCCGGAAGGGGCTCATTCCCTCTCAAACACGCCTGCCCTGAGCTAGCTCAGGCCTGCCTGGCCGTTCTCGGTGGCAGAGGGGTGGCACGGGGGAAGCCGACTGCCTGCCTGTCCCCTCGGAGAGCGCCCCGAGGCCCGCCACGTTCTCCCGGGGCGCCGCCGGACCCCTCCGCCCACCGAAGCCCTCACCTCCCACTGTCCCTGCACCGCCTGGTGCTTGAGCTGGATCCTCCAGTCCTCCGTGTTGGCGTCCGCGCAGTGGTGCAGGGTGAGGACGACGGGGCGGGTCAGCAGGGCTCCGGGGGGCCCGCAGCTCACCACGGGCGTCAGCAGAGTCTGCGCGTCTTCCATGGGGGGCCTGCGGAGAGCGGGGGCAGCTCAGGGATGCTTCGCGGCACCGAGGCGTTACGTACTTGTTGCGGCCTGAGATCTAAAGTTGCACAAACAGTTCACATCATTTTTGCTCAGAGCTCTTGCAAGGGGGCAGGGGCCGAGGCAGAAATAAACGGGAAGACAGGCCCTTTACAGCCGGCTCTGATCTTGCAGGACTGGAGGTCTTCAGGATAACAGTCAATCGCTTTGATCTGGCTCTGAGCGTCCTCTGAATTCATGCAGGGCACTTTCAGGGTGGAATGAGAGAGCCGAGGTCTCAGGAAGTTACATAACCAGCCTTTCTGATAATGCGTGCCACTGGTCTCACAGGGTTTTAAATACTTTTGTGTTTTTAGGACCCAAGTGAAAAATACTTTAAAAAAAAATCATTTCAGAATGAGGACACCCTAGAGCTAAACTTAGACCAGATGACTTTCGGGACTAATTCAGGCTAGTATAGCAGATTCATTCTTTCAAATATGACCAAAAGAAGATAGAACTGTATTTCTATAGCAAGCTAAATAAAATGAGATCTCTTGAATTACATATTTCACACTCGGAGAATCTGGGCAGAAAGAACCTCAAAAATACAAATTCCTCATTTTCTTGTATATTTTAAAAAAACCTCCCTCATCCTTTTCACTTAGAGAAAGTAACTAAAGGCAAATGGGTAAGTGGACCTGACTCCTGAGCTGCTAAGTGAGGGTCAAGGTGCCGTCCTGGGCAGACGGCCCACGGCCCCGCATGGCGAGCGCTGCTGAGCCTGGGCCTGAGGCTTCTCGAGGACCTAGCGAGGCACCTTCCAGAAGAGCAGGCCTCAGAGGTACTGGGGCCCTCAGGGGTCGCGGGTCCCTTCGGCCCAAACCCTGAGCCTGGCCGCAGCGGGGTGGGCAGAGGCTTCCTGGCCGGCGGGTCCACCCGTAACTACCGCTCACGGCTACGCCGGTGACCTGCTCACACTCACCAACCCACTGAGCCGGAACGAATAGTCTGCTGGCCTTGGACTCGTCTTCACATACCTTTGACCCGCTTTCCGACCCAGTCTGTTTATTGGCTACTGCTATGAAATCTCTAAAATCTTCTTATTAGAGACCAACCACCCTGAACTCTTTTTTTTTTTTTTGTATCTCTTCACAAAGCATGTTTTACAAAACTCCCCTTAAATTTATCGACATTTTCCCGTGGCAGTTTCTCCTTATGGCAGGGTCCTAGTTCAATGTGGAGATCTTGAAATGGACCCAGGACGCACGTAGGCACTAGGGGAGGAAGACTTTTCTCTCTGATGTGGAAGGTGCGGTACATTCACACCTCATAAAAGTGCCACTGGAGATTATTCTCAATCAACTTGCAGGCCGCGCTTGAAGAAGCCGGAGAAAGGTTAAATATGTCCTTCGTGACACAGGCAAGGAAGGTCCAAGGAGGCCAAGTGATGGGGAAAGCTAACTTCTGCCTTTGAACCTAGGCATGTGTATTTAGCTTTTTAGTTTTACCTTAAAATCCCAGGGTAAATTTCTTAGTGCTCGTCTTTCCCCCAGTAGTGGGGACCCTCCTTCCATCGGGGGACCCGCCTCTCATGCTTCTGTTATAGCTACCGATCACATAATAATGTGAGGAGGCAAGTGCAGAGGACTCGGACGCCGCTCGAAACCTCTTTCCCATTTAATAGCCATATTCCTGAATGTGCATCTAAACCCCTTGTACACTGTCCAGCTGACATTTTTCCATCTCATTCACATGTACAGTAATAAAGAACACATCAACGTTGCTATGTTTGCAGTGCCCGCTTAATGTTGATTTCTCTTCAGTCTTTATAGTTTATCTATTACCATGACAACCTACAGAAGTTAGTTTACATCTACAGCTCGCCCCAATCTAGCACGCTTGCCGTGAGTGGTAGCAACTCTTATTATCTTTAGAACCACTGGAAGGCAGCCTTCTCAGGATTTCCCATGTTCCTGCGCGCTCCCGACTGCCTGTCGGAGGATGCTTCCAGGGCTGGCTTCGAAGACGACGTCAGTGTCAGCTTTTGCAGTGGCTGGCATGGGTCTGCTCCCCCGAGGAAGACGCCGGTTCCCCCGCCCAGAGCCCTTCACTGAGATGCGTGGGTGTCATCTGACCCTCCGTATCACCTTTGAGGTCTCAGCCTCAGAAGATGACCACGAAAACAATGCTACCCCGAGAGTGCTACCACGTGACCAACAAGCCACCGCCTCTGGGACCTGAGTCTCGGGTCCTCTGTCGGCAGCAGGAAGTCACTAACCGACCAGAACCCACGGTCATGGGGGCGGAGGGCGAGGCTGACTCCGGAGCTTTCCTAGCGGCCCATCTTGGGTCTAAGATCTCAAGAGGAGCTCAGCACGGACACCTGGAGGTGCCAGACTCGCCGCTCGCTTTCCTTTCCCTAAAACTGCATCAGAATCTCACCAGTCTGCCTCCTCCTGTTCAGAAACCTCAAACAAGCTCTCTGGCTTCGGTCCTTTAACGTCATGTCCATTCGCTCCAGCTAACAGCAAGGTTCCTTCCATCGCATCTGCAGCTCGCTGGGTATCGGAAATGCGTGTCCAGTCTGGAATCACCTGGCTATGGGCGTGAGACCCCATGACTCTCTGCTTTACCACTCGGGGTTTCATTTTCCCTTAACTCAGTTTGTTCTCCTTCTATCTGATCTGAAATTCATTCTCTTACAATCCAAGTGAAGTTTTGCTTTCACTGTATCATAGTTAATATCACACTACCTGCCTTGGGCAGTGACTTTATTATTCCTTAATCCTGCTTTTCCTGTCTGGGGAGAGAAAAAAAATCCTGACCATGATTGCATTTCCTTGAGCACCACCATCACCTGTTAGACACGAGTGTCCTTTGAGAAGTAAGCATTAAACTTTCAAGGCAAGAGGCTAAAGTGGATCCATTTCAAGCGGCCCCTGTCGTAGGGCTGGGGACTGGAAGCATCTGTCTCTCGGTCTGCGGCAGCGGCCGGGCTGGGAGCCAGGCCCGGGACGACGCCCTGCGGGGTGGAGCTGTCAGCCTGCGCCCCAGGTCCACCCCTGGCATGCGGTGTGCCGGGCACCACTCTGGGAGGAAGGACAGCCCGGGAAGCAGGGCTGAGGAGGCTTGGAGTCAACCCAGGGCGGCCCGGGGGCCAAGGTCTGGGAAGTGGTGAAGAGGCATTCGTAACAGGGAGCAGAAACCAGATAAAAAATTTAAAGAATTTGTCATATGCTTTTAAAATGAAAGAAATAGCATAACATTAGAAAGAGTTCCATACATAAGAGGGAGGAGTCATTGAGGTATGATTTACCCAACTAGGTGAAGTCAAAGGTTCAGTTTCTAAATCCGTATTTCCTTTTCTTATGTACAAGGAGGGTATTAAAAATATGTAAAACTAAATGGTAAAAATAAATGAGTCTGATTCCTATTTCTGTAGAATTTCATATTTCTCTTTATGCTGAGCTCTCCAAGCAAACAATCTATAGATATTAATCGCCTTTTGATATAGAAACAAACTCAGACAAAAATCAGATATAGAGGCAACAATTAGTAGAAATTCAGCAATGAACAAGGACTCAGAGTTCAAAGGCTTTTCAAAGCTCACGCAGCGAAACAGCGCGGTCAACGGTGGATGGCTGCAGAGTCCTCCAGGACGAAGCCCGCGGGCAGCGTGTGCCCCGCCAGATTTTGCCATTCTTCGTCTGCTGTCATCAGGCAGGGAGCTGCTACCTCAAAATACCTAATTTACAAAACTTCCACATAAGCAATTGCGTTTGCTGCTCAGGGCGCACCTGTAAGGTGGCTGGAACGAGCGCTTGTATCACCTCTTTCCCGGGGAGGAGGCTGAGATCTCCAGACACGCGCAGACTTGCCTAAGGACACAGCTGGTCATCAGCAAGGCTAGATTTCAAGTACGAGCCATTCAGTTTCCGCCACACCACGGCCACTCTGGGTTTCCAGTTAGGGCCTCCGTAGCTGTTCTGCTGCCACAGAACACTTTGAACAAAATGTGCCTCCAAGCACCGCTGTGGTGTCCCTGTGCCAAGAGCCGCCTCCTGTGGACGCCTGAGTCTTCTGCCGGGCCTCCCGGGTTGACAGGCCACCCGAGGCTCAGCTGCCGCCTTTTAAAGCACACGTCTTCCCATGGGACTGGCAGCTTGAAATATCTGCACTTTTGGTACTTGACAGGGAAGATCTAACTCACTTGGCTATCCGAAGCTCAACTGAGAAAAAGAAATATTTATGAAGCTGCTCGGAAGGGCACACCACCATTCCCAGGGGGCTGTCTGGGGCCTGGGCCGCGGCGGCCGGCCCCGGTGCTGCGGGCAGAGGCGAGCCGAGCTCCGAGCAGTCCTCGTCCCGCAGGCCACGTGGGCACCGAGAGCGAAGCTCACCCGCTTTTTATTTAAAAGTTGCTGGTATTTACACAACATGTCTTCCCCATGAGGAAGCGAATGAGAAACACCTGGGGACCCCTGGGCACGCCCTCCCCCTCCCGGAAATGCAGCCCCCCGAGTTCCTCGCCCCGTTTGCCAGGCGCGTAAGAGCCAGTTCGTGACCTGCTGGCAGGAAATGTGCTGGGAGCCACAGCACACGTTTTGAATTCTAACTCCTCACACGGCTCTACCTTATCCTTATAACCTTGTTTTTCTCATTTTCTTTCTGCAACAACTTTAAATTTTTTCCCTTTCATGGAAGGAATGTGTTCTCATAAACCACTTTGAAGCACTTCTTTGTAAGCAGGATTTTAAAAAATTCTGCTTCTAAGCACTGCTAAGAATCAGGAGAGAAAGAGATTCACATATGTGTACCTGGACTCGACCTCTCTCCTCTCTAGTCTGTGCCCAGTGATCCCCCAAACTGGAGAACACGGGACTTGTGCATGGCAAACGAATCTCAGAAAAAGGGAAATACCTCCGAGTTTCACTGAGATATAATGTCAACTACTATTGTACAGAACTCCAAACAATAGCGTGTTAAACTAAAACATCTCCTGTATAGTTACATACCTACAGAAATTCTAACCTTCTATTTTACCCTAACTCCTGCTTTACTATTTTTTGGGGGGAGGGGGATTGTATGACAGTTTTATTTGCCATGAATTTATACCTTAGCTGTATCTACAAAAATCTCACCAATAAAAATTTTCTGGAGCCACCTGTGTAGCTGACAAATCTAATTTTTTATTGTGCTTCCTCTGTCTTTATGTTTTCAGCATCATCACTGCCAGTCACCTTCATCCTGAAGACCTCTTTACCTTTGACTTTTAAGACACTCTTATACTGTGGTTGGTTCATTTATCCTTACAAATATTATTCTGTCTTTCAGAGACGGCCCCTGACTAGTCACTCTGTGTTGGGCGCTGTGCATGTGTGTACTTCTGTTACTGGCCTTGTCTTTGCATGTTCTATTTAGGTTCTTCCCACACCCAAACCTGCATGGAAGTATTTCTCCGGAGACGGGAGAACGGGAGAAATCCTCCGGTGAGAAGCGCCCACCCCACCTCCCGCCTGGCCAGTCTGCAAACCCGCCAGCCACCCCGTAACGACAAGGCCCATTTTGTCACCTCCATGATGCCAGACGTCCTTAAGCTCATGCCCCCTTTCAGATGCAGGCGACAGCGGGCTGGCACCCAGCTGCAGCACGCCTGGTTTGGGACACAAGGAGGTGAATCAGAGAGGAGCAAACTGCCTGGGATTCTTCTGCAAATGCCTTGAAGTGACACGGCCATCTCCTGGTCTGCCCGCCCTGGCTTCTCGCAGAGCACTTGCGAGTTATATCATCTCCTATGCTGGGGAGGCCGGAAGGGCGTTTAGTGGCCCACAGATGTGTGTCTGAACTCCAGGGCAGTCGGGGCAGAGGCCAGTGCTGCGCACCAGCGCTGGGCAGGAGGGACAGAGGCCGCCACAGCGTGGAGCGCGCAGTCCGGGGCGACGCTGGACTCGGCGTCCTCAGTCACAAGCTGCGAAACCCTGACCACGCGACTGAACTTCCTGGAGCGTCGTCCTCGCTTTTCCGACACAGCAGCTCAGCGGAAGGTCCGGCGTGGCACCGGAGAACAGCCGGCAGTGACCCTACGCCACAAGGCTTGGTCTCCAACTAAACTCTAGGGCACATTCTTGCCTTTGTGCTTTGACGAAGACGCACCTGGCTCACGGGGACCTGTCGCCTACCTCAGACTGCCGTCTCTTGGTTTGCTCCTCGAGGCGCGGGTCCGGCTGTGTCATTCCTTTGCGATCTAGAACTTTCTCCAGCTTCATTTTATAAACAGAAGCTCCCCAGGGAGAGCACAGCAGGGGCTGCCACGCTGGCGCGCAAGGAGTGAGCTGGCACTGCCTCTGCTCTCTGGGCGCCTCCCAGCTGCCGTCTGGCTTTGCCAGTTCCCTGCCTCTTCCTTCCTTCATCTAGAAGGTGCCCTTCCCCTGGGCGGGGAGCCAGCGCCACTTGTGGAGAGGCGTGTGGGACACACAGCCGTCTGTCTCGCGCACGCTCGGCAGGCTCGGGGCCTGACCTCCGCTGGGTCGTGGACCCCGGAACGCAGCAGCCAGGGCCCCTCACTGCTTCTCCGCAAAAAGGACGAAGCCCGCTCCTTTCTCAATCCACTAAATGCCCACGTTGCCAAAGGCCCTGGCAGTGGGTGGACGGACGGGTGGATGGACGGATGGATTTAACGCTAACCTTGACTCCAGACGAGGAAAACCAAATCAAGAGAGCTTGCACTTTGCTAACCCTTCCTCCTGCTGCACCGGAAGGGGGCGCTGAGGGCTGGGCAAGTTGCGTGGCACAGGGGCTGAACACAGCGCAGATGTGCCGCGGGTAAACACAAGCCTGGCAGTGACTCTCTGTCGCTCATGTTGAAGACATAAATGGCACCGATGAGATTTTATTATTCTCTCAGTCTGGCTGTAGGTTGTGTAGGCGAACGTTCGCCACCAAGGAAGAAAATGTTCTGGGTCAGACCTGTCATAAATAACCGTACCTCCGCCTGAGCCTGCGGTCAGAGGGCTTTTCAGCTACGGAAGGACGGGGCTAAAAATGGATGCTCTTCTGAGGAGAGCAGGACAGGGAAAGGTACAGCGCTCAGCGACCTTCACCCAGTCCTCCACGCGGCCCTCACGCTCTGCAGTCGCTGCTCAGGGAGGGCAGCAGCGTCGCCCCCTCGGGCGGCAGGCGGGAGCCGGCCCAGGCCTCTGTTTCCGCAGCATCTTGGCTTTGAAGACCTCAGCGGGCTTCAGAAGCATTCCTTCGGGTTTCTGCGGCGGTGTTTACCGCACACACCTCATGTGGGAAATAAGAAAGACGCCTACAATTTGTCAGAGGCCAAACTGAAAATTGAATTTAGGACTTCTGAATGCCTCTTGTTATTTTTTACTTAGAATAACTTCATCTTTATGATTATGACACGCTTGCAACAGATCTTTTAAGCCCATCCCGTTTTAATCGAGCTAGAGCCATGTGAAAGGCCTCCGAAGGGAGCTGCTAAGCACTGAACAAGAGCAGGAAGCTGGTGACACTGGGCAGAAGGGCCACAGAAGGAGGGATTGTGGGTAGGATGGGCTGGGCTGGAGTAGGAGGGACGGCACGGCTTAGAGGTGTCGATCCCTTGTGACCTTTAGCCCTGCAGAGCCAGCAGCCTCGGTCCTGGATGGAGGCCTTGAGAAACCTATGTCTCCGGGTTGGCCCACAAACCTCTCTGGACAATCTGTGGGTCGCATTTGGGTTGTTTTCTTTTTCTCCCTGCCTAAAACGGTCACGTGTCAATTTGGGGAAAGGGTCTTTGTCATTCCATTCAGGCTCAAGACCTGCAAAAGTGTCTGAAGTGTCAAAGATAAAGAAAAATAAAACTTGACTCTGTGTATGGCGAGGGGAAGCGCATGCCACCTGCTGTATGTTTCAAAAGTGTGTTGTTTCTTATTTCTCCTGTGCAGTCCTCCTCCACGTGAGACAAAGTCAAGAGAATCAGAGAAAGCATATTTACCTCATATTCTCTTTCCTGTGTACAGTCACATACATCTCGTAGACTCGCCCCTGGGGAACGGCCCCGGCAGGAATCAGCAGGCTCACTCCTGAATTGAAGGAGAAAGGCAGCTGTGTCAGACCCGGGGCCCAGAGGGAACCTGGCGGTGGCGGAAGGGAACGGTGCCATTTCCGGGGGGCGTGAAGCCCTCAGCCTGCTTTGCTTTTCTGTACAGACATGTAAATATTCACCAGGGCCCTGCTTTCCTGCCTTCCAGGCCTTACTGCTTTCGTGGCTCCCTCTCAACTCACGGAATTACTTAAAGGTAATTTTTTAAACTCTTGTTTTATCTAAGAAACCACACAGGGGAAAACCAAAAACTGCTGTTAAAATTGAAAACCTCTATAATGATGCATTGTTTCTAATTTTAAAAAATTGTTTTTCTTATAAGACAGGGAAATGCTAAGTTCAACCTATCAGTAAACGCAGTCATTCCTGAACCATCCGGTTGGCCTCGGTGTAACCCCGCAGCCAGAGGGAGCCGGAGGGAGCCGGCGAGGAGCCGCTTCTCGAACCTGCAACTCCGGGAAGCGCAGCGAGGGTTCGGCCACAGCTGCGCCCGCCTCTGGCTCTGCCCGGAGCCGCAGGTCTGCGCGCCCGTGCGGCCGGGGGAGCCCAGGACGGCGGCCGGGGCCCGGCGCGCAAGAGCCCCCGGCCCGCGCCGCTGCTCAGCTCGAGAGCCGCGACTCGGCCCAGCGCTCCGACGGGCCTGGCTCCGCCATTTCACCGCCAGGAAATCCGGTTTAATCCGGAGCAACGGTGCCCCCGGGGGCGGGGCCCTGACCCTGCCGGAACGCCAGGCCGTAGACATGGTGTCCTCATCCGAGGAACGCCACTAGTCAGCCCGGAAGTGGGCACGAGGCGAGGCGGAAACTTGCTTGGCTATGCCGGGAAGTGTCCAGGGGCAGAAAGTGGGGAGCGAAGGGGCGGCGCCGTCTTCACGGAGGTGCCCGCCAAGGAGACGCGTGGGGCCCAGGACCAGAGGGCCGTGGGCGCCCGCAGGGGGAGCCGCAGGGCGCGGGGAGGCCCCCAGCCCGGTGGGGTTCGACCCACAGCGGGCCTCGAGATGTCTTCAGCGCGGTTCAGAGCGTGCAACAAATTGCAGGTGTGAGCAGGAGCGTGCCTGGCGGTAACTCACCACCTGGCGGGGAGGCGGCGTTGGGCGCCCGGCACCGCCTCCCCCGTGGGAGGAGCGTAAAGCCGCTCGCTCCGCCCTTTCAGGAAAGGAACGAAAAAGCGCCAGGTGTAGAAAAGGGAAGGAAATGCAGAATACCCTGAGTATCGTGGGGAGAGAACGTCCCGGAAGTAATTATAATGTTTAATGTCCAAACAACAGAATGTGTTTTGATGTAGTCATTGGATGGACTGTGATAAATATATTTATATATTATGACCTTTAAAACATGCAAATAGCATGAGAATTAAGAAGGTGAAGAAAGCAATTTACTTAGAATTTCACCTGAGTAAAAATGAATGGAAAGGGAAAACTGGAAGGGTATTTACTATTCCAGTGTTACTAAGGTTTCTGTTTCAAGGCATGGGGTTAAATGGTACCAAGACTCTGAAGTGAGGGCCGAACAAAGAACACAGGAGATTTTACCCTCAGGCCTGGAGACCCAGGTCTTCATACTACTCTACCCTATCTTTATAGGACGCTCACACAGTAGGTTGAGGAAGCTATTTTCTATTTCTGTATTTAGAAATATTCACAGCCTCATCTGAAAGAATTAAGATAAGTTGGAAAGGTTACTCCCGTGTACGACCCATGGTTGCAAAGCCATTGCCACTATTGGCTGATGATTACCAATCTTTGAACCAACATTGTCAGTCATAAATGAAGTTCAACATGGAAGCCCTTTATGAGGCCTTTTCTCTAGAGGCAAATAAAACTACAGAACAAAAAAAATGAAATGATACCTCGAAAGGACATCTACGAGGTGGGAATCGTAGATGGGTATATCCGAGGTCTGAGTGGATCTTTAATAAGTACCTTGCAGTTGAGGACTGCAGTGAACAATTAATCAGTGACGATATGACATCACTTTGATGTCTCTGATCATCTGAAAATCAGTATTCTGAAGTTTGCTTCCTTCGGTAAACTGAAACTCTGCCAGCTGGCGTTTCTCATTAACCGCCCTCTAGAGGGCCCGCGGCAGGGCCCCCGGCGAGGCGCCGCCTTCGGAAGCCCTGTGAGGAAGGAGGTTAGTTCTAAATCCCATCTCGGCGCGGAGTTGGGAATAACATATTTCTAGCGGAGGTACAATATTTGATTTATACTGAAAGCTGATTTGGCCCAGAGAGGCTACATTTAACTTTTTAGGTCTAAGGAAGACGACCCCAAGAGATGCGGCGTCCGGAGCCCGGTTTCCGGCTGCACCTCGCGGCTTACCTGAGTTGGGCACGATCAGATGGCCGCCCAGGGAGTTAAAGGTCCCGAACGCTGTGCACGACGGGTCGGTCTGCCTGGCGAGGCTCTGGTTCTTCAGGCTGAGGGCCTCGCTCTCCAGCAAGGACTGCGCCATCTGGGGGGACAGCTTGGACGTGAACTCGGACAGGTCATCCTGGGGCGTGACCGCGCCCGAGGTGTTGTACACTTTGATTTTCAGGTTGGGCACTGGGTCGAGAATGGGGGAGTTGGTCATTGGGATCTTGTCCGAGACGTCGTGCAGGGCGTAGACAGGTCCGCGGTACAGGGCTGCCGCTGACGTGAGGTCCGGGGGCACCGCCAGGAGATCTGCGGCCCAGAGAGAAGAGAATCCGTGTGTGCTCCCGGTTCCCGCACACCGAGGGCGCCGCTCAGACTCCCTGCCCGCGCTGAGCCGGGAGACAGGCCGCAGCTGTCCCCGGGCACGGACCGAGGTTCGGACCCCGAGCCTCAGGCCAAGGGCGCCCGCTGTGCTGTGGCCCACTTCTAGTGGCCGGCTCGTTCGCATTCCGTGTGGAAGCCCGTGAGCCCCTCTGAGGTATCTGGCTATTTCAACAGGCCGGGTGGCCAGTCGGCCCCACTGTTTGCTGAGTTTCCTCAGGCAGTACGAGATTTGGATTCATCTGCAAACCGCTGCAGTCAAAGCAACACAGGGGTCTTGTCAAAGAAGGCGGGCAAAGAGCCTAGGGAGAGCCGGTCTATGAATCTGTGCATCTTTCAAAGACAGAAGTTAAAAAGAAGGACGGAGCCGGCTGTCACAAATGGAAACACAACCGGTGCCCTGTGGCAGCCAGTTTGTTATGCGGAATGACACCGACCCAGTAATGCGTTAGGGCCAGAAATCGCAGTCGACGTGCGGCTCACGCTGGGCTGAGCAGGAAGGCCGGACCCAGCGAGCTGAAGCCGCACTGCCAGGGAAAGGGCTGCCGGCGGGGCGGCTGCCGGCGGGGCGCCCACTGACCTTGTCTGGCTGCCTTGATGTTCACAGGCTGGAAGCCGCCGTTGAGGGCAGAGGAGTCGATGATGTCAGACTCAAAGTCTCGGTGGTTTTTCCGGTACACGAACAGGGCGACGGCCACGGAGATGGCCAGGCACACGATCACCGCGATCACGATGCCCACGTAGAGCGCCACGTCGTCCGAGTCGGGAGCGGCTGCGGGAGACGAGAGGCGCGGAACCCGCTACTTACACAAATTTCCCGCAGAGCACATATGAATCGCTATAATTTTTTCAGACGTTTACTGCCATTTTTATAGGTTAATTTCAAATCTATTTCAAAAGCTATATAAAACGACTGTGGCCTTTCAGTGGAAAATTATCTCTGATTTCTTTTTCTTTCTCACTCGGCATCAATCTACCCACTGATCTGTCTTATAATTGGGCAGCATAACAGACCATTTATTACTAGCATATGAAGAAACCAGAGTTAAGACCATCCCCACCCACGGAGCCAAAATAAGTTTATCACTCCTTTCAGGTGAAAAAGTTAGGAAGAGTTTTTTAATTCCAAGAGTTACTTAAAAAAACATAAACACTGTTAGACACACGTGGCAAGTTTGGAGTCCATCTATGTATCCAACAAGAATATTTGCCTAAGTATCATTCCAGGCCATCAAACTACCGTCCGGCCTGCTTTCCTTCTTCCTTTCTCCTAACTCAGGGCAGGGGTAGGTGGGGGCAGTGTAACCGGGCACAGCAAACACCAGCAGTAAACGCTGGACGGGAAAGCGAAGCCTTCAGAAGGCCCAGATCTGGGAGGCGGAGTTTAATGCACGACGTTCCCCAGATCCGGCCTTCTGTAGAGGGCAGAGTTATCCCCGAGCATCCTGAGCTTCCCAGGGGCCCATGAGGAGCCTCGCCCCGCGGGGATGCACGTGGCTCCGTAGGGCACCACGGAGACGCAGCCGCGAAGGTCAGACTCCTCTGGCGGCCACCTGAACTTTGACCAGCGCAGCGCGCTGTCCATGGGGCCTATTTCTGGGTGAAGCCAGGAAAGAACCTCTATAAATGCTGCCTGGCGCACACGGGGATGCAGCTGGAAGAAGGCAACAGAGAGGGAAATTAAGGTACTAGCCACAGGACTAAAACCCGGCAGAACCACTTGGTGGGTGTGAAGTCTCTGCCTTCCATCTTCTAGCACCGAGGGAAAGACTGTCAAAGGGAACAAAAGCTGCCCCGCCCCCTGTAAGAGATGGACACTGTGGTTCTTCAGGTGGCCAAGAACTCCCTCCGACTTCGTGGCTGATCCGCTCTACACAGGCATTCTAGGGCAGGGGCCGTTCCAGCGAAGAGGCCCTGTGACCTCAGATGTGAGGAGCTAACGCTCTCCCCGCGGACTGACAGCCACACGGTTTCTTCGAGGAAAACAGTACTATTTTGTTTGCCAGCAGCACATGTGGTAACTGACAGCCTGGTGTCATGGCGGCTTCCACAGCCGGGCAGACAAACACATTTCCTGTAGGAAATTGCTCCGTCTCTTTTGTGTTTCAATGTACTATGAAAGAACTTTGCTGCTTTTTTTTTTTTTTTTTGCTTTTTGAGACAGGGTCTCGCGTTGTAGTTCAGTCTGGCCCTGAGCTCACTATGGTGCCCAGGCAAGCCTTGAACTCAGCAGTCCTCCTGCCTCTGCCTCCCGAGTGCTGGGATGACAGGCGTGAGCCACCACGTCCGGCATTAGAACTTTGCTGCTTTTTAAAAAATGTCTTCTTTCCCAAATTTTCCAAAATACTCACTTTCCCCTTAATCGAGTCCATATTGACAGTTTATATCTCCCACAGAATAGTGACACCCCGAATCCTGCTGGTTGTGTCACTGTAGCTCCCCAAACTCCAACCCCCTTAGCACCCCCTTAGCTTCTTCTGGGCTTTCTTTTAAACTCTGGCCAGAACACTATATGTAAATTCTCAACGTGTCTCTCCGAAGGGCCATGATTACTTATTCAACACCCATGATTTCTAGCACAACAGATACACATTTCCTCACCCTTTCCCTTTTGAATTGTTGAGCCCTGCCCTTTATTTATATCAGCATATTTCCTGATGTGCTTTCTCAGTGGCTGGGACTCAAGCTTTAGATGGTGGACTGATAGATTTTAAAGCTGGCGGAGACTTGGAATGACCCTTCCCTCTCTTCAGCATTGAAAATCTAATTTGCCTTGCATGTTAGAATATATTAGGCTCTTGCTTTCTGTGTGCGCATCTGTGATCCAAAGAGAGGCAAACTTGATCTGGGGCAATAATGTTAAATGATTATTCAGCAACATAGAATCCAAACATCAAACTTACAAGAAAATCCATATTCATTCTGGGTGCTCTGTTCGGTTGAAATAGGATAAATGAAACCTTGAAAAGAAAAAGAAAAAAAAGAAACAAAAATGGGAACAAAATCAAATTAATGCAGAAAACAAAATGGAAAGCATGAGAAATGGTTTAATTAAAAGAAAAGGAAAAGAAACCTGTGGCCCTTTAAAATTCTGGTTCAGTATGAAGTTATGATATTTTGTATTCCTGTCTCCACTGGAGCCTCTCTAAGAATTAATAAGTAGGCAGATTGAATTTCAGAGCAAAAACTGGTCTCGAGTCACTAACTTTGGAGTGCTTAAAGTCTTTCTTTTATTGAGCATAAACTCTAATGGATCTAATTTATTTCAGGCATCAAGGGTCATTAGCATAAGGAAAATCTTTATCCCTTATCCCGCCATATGCTTTAATTCCCAGGACATACTCGGCAAGGTTCTAAACAGTTTTTTCTTCCTTATTTAATAACAGCTCGCTCTTGGCCTAATAGAAATAAAGAAGACCTGTCGTCATGGGTCAAAGGTTAAGTACTCATTCACTGCGCTGGGCTATGACCACCTTCCCCCTTTTCAAATCTACTTTTTAGACTTTTTTGTTGTTTCTTGTCCCTTTTACTTAATAGGAATCCAATATGGATTACCCAGGGACCGAGCAGTTTGTCAATGCAATGGAAACTGGATGTTTTTTGTTTGAAATCATTTAAAAATCAATAGGGCTCAGAGGTTATAAGCATATTTTAGGGCTTCAGAAGGATGCTGTCAATTGGTCAAAAATAATAACCTCATCCCAAGTGAAAATGAAGAAGTAATATCTTAAGTTTTCTTGTTAGTATATTCTGAAGTAGGAAACTAGTAATAGTAGCACAATGCTAATAATGAAAATATGATGTGGAGGAAGATAGAAAATACTTAAAAAAGGGTAAAACAGAGTCATTGAAATAAAAAAATCTAAGAGCACATTTCAAGTATAACTTATAACTGGTGTCCACAGTTCCCCAGGGTTTAATATTCTGTAGCATATGAATTAATCAAATAATATGGCACCATTTGGATTAATCAAATAGGAAAGAACATGAAGCAAACATTCTAATAATACTCAAGGGCAAAACAGAGAGAGAGACTGCAAAAATCACAATTAATTGGTTGAGAGATGAAAGGTCTTTAAGCGTTTTCCACTAAAAGCAACTCTGATTCATGCTCTGCAGTCTGTGGAACACTCGGTCCTTACAAGCTATTTACCTATTTGGGGAGCTAATTCTGGGAGCGGCACAGTGTTACTTTAATGAAAGAGAGGTTTGCTGTAGCACAGATAGGTTTGCTCTGAATTAATTTTTAATGCTTTATTTTAGAGCTAGGATTGCAACCTCCTATTCCATTTTATAAATATTGTATTCCTTATCCCGGTTGTCTGTGTCCATGTATTAGGTTTGATTTTCATTTTCAAACATCTCTGTCTGGTAATAACCTTTTTCCATTTGTATTCTGTGAACTCGGTAAAAGGACATCTGGGACAAACACAGGCTTCATTTGAGAAACCCGAAGACTCAGGACAGAGCAAGTTCACTGCTCGCGGGAGCGCAGGCGCGGTGCCACCCTCTAGGAAACCGCGACGGGAAGCAGAGAAATGTCAAAGACTTATTTTTACAGGTAAGAGAGAGGGCAAGGAACCGAGTGTACAGTGGGTATTGGAAGCGTCTGACCTTCACCTGGAAAATCTCTCTAGGGACCTGGGCACGTGTGAGGAAGGAGGAGAGCCGGGCCTTACACAGGAGGGGCTGATGCCGGCGAGCAGCAGCACGGCGTGCGCTTCTTCCTGACAGCACGCAAGTCCTGTTCTCAGCAGGCCAGGCGGAGCCAGGACCCACAGACAGGAACCTTATAAACTTGATTCCGATTTCTGTTCTCATATTTAGGTTTAGATCGCTCAGTGAAGATATGTGCATCTTTGATGTTTCTATGAAACTGTGATTAAAGTCACAGAAGTAGAACCTATTTTCACACTCTTTCAACCAATACCCCAAGCGCTGTTAGATTCTGGACCATGCGTGATTCTTACATTAATGAACTGTTTACACAAAATAAGCAAGTAAACAAAGCTACAGATAATTTGAAATACTCAAACGGTGCTTTTCAAAATAAAACATTGAATGTAGTAGCACTGAAGATGTCAGGACGGCCGGCACACAGAACTAGGGAAGAATATTTTTTCAGAACCACCCGGGGAAGAGCAGGCGTGGTGATGACCCAGGACGAGGGACACGCAGAGTCCTCTGGGGAGGCTGGCACGGGCTGAGCAGCCAGGGTGGCGGGGCGCAGTCCGGGCCACGCAGCCTGTTTTTTATTCCCATAAAATGCAAGTTCTGTGACCGAATCGAATTTTGAAAAAAAATCATATTTCAAATAAGAGAAAATAGATTTCCAAACAAGCAAAGTAGGATTTTACAGATGATTTCTGGCTGGGAGTCATCCCTCAGTACACTTCATGAAGTGTTTACATTTCAGGCTGTTCTGAAGCAGAAATACAAAGAAAATCTCACTATGAGTTATTTGTCATAGCCAATTAGGACCAATCTGGCCAAACTGTTGCTTTCCCACATGGGAAAATTTAAAACAGGCCAGTAGTAAGCGTGCTCGCCAACAGTTCAACATCCCTGCTCATTCTATTATGGAAACACTGATAGAGTTTTGGAAGGCAACCCTGTAAAACTTTCTCCATCGCTTTCAAGACACTCCTCCAACTACAGAAGTTAAACATCACTTAGGAGGCTGAGATTCAGAGGAGAAAGGGATTACTGTTCCATCCCCGAGGCGAGGGAAACACAGAACACTTTGTGGTGTTTGTTTTTGTGCTTGTCCATCTGATCCATCTCTTGCGGAACAACAGGGAACATTTTCTTCAGCTAATGAGGTGACCCTGCTGAGAGCCATCCTAGCAGTAATGAAAAATAACATCTCTTCCAGAACTCCATGAGAAATAATTGTTTTTAGTGTCGCTGGCATCAACATGGTTCGTAAGTTAGGGATTTCGGTTAACTTTCCTGCTACTTGGAAATAAGGCCACCTGAGAGCAGTGAGGCTGCGGGCCAAGCCAGGGGACGTTCATGAACTTGGGCGTGTCAGCTCCGTGAACAGCAGTCTGACCCACAGCTCTGCTGCTTGAGCTGTGAGAACTTGGTCCAACTACTTCTCTAAGCATCAGCTTCCTAATTTGAGTGCAGGGTTACAAATACTTGTTTCTGTGGCTGGTGGAAGGATAAATGAGATCCGTAAAGTGCTGGTACACTGCGAGTAATCAATCAATGATGAACAGTTATACCGTGATGCATATGCTAAGCTGAACTAAGACGCTTGCTTCGTACGGGACTTTATGTGGAGTCAGTATAGACTGCTGCTGACCAGTGACCTTCTTAGGGAACTCACCCACTTATCACAGAGGTGAGGACTCCATTCTTCTTAGGAACCATGAGCAGAGGACTCTGAAGTACCCTGTACCCTTTTACCCTCTGTTCAACGATGTCTGTGTGTGGCCTTCATTACTTCTGGTAATGATATAGCCTCATGTTTCAGAAGCAACTTTCTAGGCCCAGAGGAAAAGCTGATGCCATTTAACAGGGTTTCCCAATCCGAAGTGGTGCCACTGCCCAAGGGGTTGCTGGGAAGGGGGAGGGGACTGGTGTTTTGAGTGTCACATGATAAAAGGGCTGTTTATAACTTTCATGAGTGGGGGCCCAGGTCCTGAGTGCCCTGCAATGGGGAGCGGCCTTGCCAGGGAATAACTGTCCAGCACAATGCACCCACGGATGGCTGTCAAGGCCGCCTCACCCAGACTGATAGAGAGTCACAGGCTTGGGGTTTGCGGGAGAGAAGGGGCAGCAGCCAGTCCAGGGAGCTACTCCGGCGTGGGCGCCGTGGAGCCATCTACGCACTATAAGCTTTTCTTTAAAAAAAAAAAAAAAGTGTTTTAAATGAAAGTTGTATTTAAAAGTTTTTCTAACCTGGGCACTAGGGACTGGTGGTATGATTGTGAAGAGAAACTAAGTTTTCATCGAAGACATAACCAGAAAATAGGAGCAGGTATCACTTACTATTTTTTTGTGCAGTGGTGGGGGTTGAATACAGGGCCACTGAGCTATAACCTGCCCTGCCCCGGCATCTTTCCGAGCTGCTAAGTTGCCCACGTTCAGCTCGAAATTGTCTTCCTCCTCCCCAGCCTCCCAGTCAGGAGCAAGCGGCTCCAAGAATGAGGCCACACCACTCTCCTTGGCAAGTCACCTGTGATTGTCGGCAACGCCCACAACCTTTGCAGATGGGGAGACTGAGTCCCAAACACAGAAGCAATGTTTTCACAGTCGCTCAATATTTTGTGACCAAACTAACCCCGTATTTCCGCCTCTCCTCGGGAGGCTGGCTGCCGGTGTGCAAGGTCTGCGTTGTGTGGCCTGCGGCTCAGTCTTCCCGGCGGGGCTGGCCCTGGGCAGACGGGGACTGCTGATAGAACAGAGTTATCCTCTGGCTCATGGTAGTAAAGTGACCTGATAAAGGAGGGACTTGGCTAACTTATTAGACTGTAGTGCAGCCGCCGGTGCTTCAGCTGACGGTGACTGTGACAAACGGTCAGAGGTCATGTCCAACCTTCTGATAAAGACAGAAAAACTCCTGTGCACATTCTGTCACTGTAGGTAACAACGGCGTGTTCCTGGGCACGGCTGATACCTAGTCATCACTTAGTCCTACGCCGGCCCACTCCCTGTTTCATGGGTTGACATTTGGAAATTCTCATGAACAATGCCAGAAGCCAAATATAAATCTCTATTTCCTCAATATACAGAAACTTTTTTTCCTCAATACCAGGAATTGAACTCAGGACCTTGGGCTTTCCAGGCAGGTATAGTGCCACTGAGCTAAATCCTTAGCCTAAACAGAGAAAGGGTTTTAAAATTTTTAAAAGGCTTTTCTTTTTATGCAATATGGGTAGGTGATAAGCAAAGAAGATCATGACCATCTGTAAAGTGGATAATACCAATGAGAGCTTCCCGCTTTAACCTGCTTTGAGCACGGGAGCAGCACAGTGCTGGTCAGAGAGCAGAGTACAGTTTAGGTTAAACCTCAGCGCTTGAAATGCAATGCTGGACTCTGCGAGTCCTACGTGAGCAGTAATCGGTAAATTTAAATGGGAGATGAAGAAATAACAGAAAGGGACTGCCTGTCCCGGCTTCCTGTGGAAGTCAAGTGATTGGATGAGGTAATAATGACTCAGATGGCAACAGGCACACCTCTCCCCTGGGACATCACCACTGATACGGCGCCCAGGGAGGTGAGGGAGGGCAGGCCGCTTGCTCTGCAAACAGACCGCTTCCAAGTGGCATCTTCTGTTTCAACTGGACGTTAGTCCAAGAAGTACACACGCCTTGGCATTTCTATTCTAAGGTACCTGGAGAGCTGCTGGCACAAAGCCCTATAGTAAGTAAATATTAAACAAAAATTCAGCAACGATTCCATCCGGGAAAAATGAAGCAACATCAGCTGGAAGGGTTCTCACACATCAGAAGAACATCCCGGTTTAAACCTGGCGTGGTGGCTCACGTCTATAATCACAGTACTTGGGAGGCCGAGGCAGGAGGATTGCTGTGAGTTCGAGGCTTGCCTGGGCTACACAGTGAGCTCAGGGCCAGGCTGAACTACAGAGAGAGAAATCTGTCTCAAAAAACCAAGAAGAACATCTCATTTTAAAGCAATGAGATCTAGTGCCAGATTCCATGAAAACAGTCTTAAAAATGAAACCAACTCAGATTTATGTGTGGGTCTACCAACTAACTGCCTATTAGTGTTGGGTGGGCTGTTTCATTTCTATGCTTCAGAATTATAAGGGGATTATAATCAAATACTCCATAAAATTTTTATTTTACCTTTTACTTTGTTGGGCATTAGTGAAGTTGAACTGAAGTCAATTTTGGCTCACTCTGGCCGTGTCTAAAATCAAAGACGACAGTCAGGAACAACTTAGGCCAGAACCTAACACTAGTGCATCAGGAGAAAGTGAATAGAATTAAAATTGAAACTGTAATTCCTTTAACTACAAAACATAAGATACAGTGATATTTATATCCTCTAAATTCTGAGCAGCGTGATCTTAAGCACAGTCTGAAAGGGCTGCCTACAAAGATCCTCTTCAGGTGAGCAGATATGTGGAAGTCAAAGCTCTTTCCATAGGGACCTTACTCACCTCTAGCCCAAATGCAGATGTGGGGTTTTCTAAGATGCCCTGCTCACCTTAAGGATTATTTGCTGTATCACAATGTTGAGTTGGTCCTATGACCTCAGGATACCTAATCAGGCTTGAGGGTGCTGTGTGTGAGAAGGATTGATCCATATTCTACGCGGGGCTGAGCACAGAGGCGGCACACGTGACACAGTCGCCTGTGGCCAGCTGTGTCCTCTGCGGCTCATGCCTCTAACAAGGGAAGTACAGAACTGGCTCTGGCCATGTTCATCTATTTGCGTGGACGGGACGACTTCCTGACTGCCATTTTACAGCCCATGTCCGCAGGATTCTCTTTGTCCCTGATGTGTTTCCCGCTTGCCTTGACCTGGTTGTGACGCTGCACTGAACCACAGCGTGGGGTTGTTCTGGCCCCAATTACAAGCTCCTCGGATGCAAATGTTCTTATTAAAATCTCAAGGGCCATTCAAAATAAACCCACTTGGCTTCTGTTTTTTCCTTTCAGGTCAGTTCTTATCCTGCAAAACCATCAGGGCCTCGCTAATGATGTCAAAGGTCAGGTCTGTCAGAGTCATCCAGGGTCCTTTATTGTAATTTACCACCCTTCGGAGGCTTTATTTATTGATGGGCTTAAGGAACTCCAAAGAGATGAACACATAAATCGTAGGCCCTGACAGCAGAACCGGAGGAGAACGCGAGGCGCTCGCTGACGTCAGGTGTCTAGTCTGCCCGAGGAACGGGGGCTCCGGCGCTCAGGGCAGGTGGCCGTGCTGTGTGAGGCGCTGGCCCCGGTCCTGCGCCACCGCCGCATCCCCTGAGGGTGAGAGGCAGGTTTTTAAACGGGAAAGTCTTAGCTCGCTGTCCCAGCAGGTGCGCTCAGCCAACCGGAACTCCTAGGAGCTGCCCGGTGCCCGGGAGCAGACTCCGCCCTCATCGCTGCGTGCAGAGCGCCCCACGGCGGAGAGCCAGGGTGAGGGTGTTCCCGTCCTCCTAGGGCCGGAAAGACCGCCGACTGAAGCGAGGCCGGACTCCGGACACAGCGCCCCATCTATCGTCAGAGCTCCAGGCGGGAGAAACGCGTGGCTGCGTCCCGGGCCCGCTGTGCGCTGGCCGCGCGGTGGCCCTTGCCTGGGTCTCTGCAGAGGCTCCCTGGGGCTGCAGGCCTGGCTTGTGTCTCCTCACGCGAACCAGCCCGGCCTGTGGGTGCTCAGCGGGTTTCTGTGGCTCCAGTTCCTAACCGCATCCCGGCTCCCAAAGGCAGGGAAATGTTTTCCAGAAAGGAAAGACAGCAAACCGCACTGACTGCGCCGGAGACTGCCGAGCACTGTCGGGCAGGCAGTTCACGTGCAGAATATTCATCTGCCCGCTGGGACACTCGATGTATCAAGAGCTACACGAACACAGCCATGACAGCAGCTCCCTCCGGCTCCGGATCAGAGCACTGACTGCCTGCTCCCGGTGCCGCTTTCCCCCCCCCACTGCTGCGGCGAGGGCGCCCGCCCGGGGCTCACCAGCGTCACAGACGCGCCGTTCCCGGGGCGGACAGGCGGCCGAGCTGACCTGGCTCCCCACCAGCCCCGGTCCCAGGCCCGGCGCGCAGCGCGGCCACGCGGAACCTCACGCCCTGAGCTCCGCTGCTTCCCGGGTGAGAATTAACGGAGGAGCTGTGTGACACGGAGATGTTTTAATGAGCAGAAAGTGCTGAGCTGGCCGAACGCACAACACTTTAATTTCCCGAAGTCAGGAAGTTCACTGATGCAGACACAACCCCACCAGTTCTTGTTTGTAAATTACAATTTTAAATGCGTCTTCTGTGGCATAAGCTTTCTTAAGAAGAAATAATTCTGAATTCTGACTTGAACTGTGTAGAACTTCAAAGTGAAAGGGGGTAAGTTAAAATCTAGAGCAATAATCAAAGGAGCATGATAATCTAATGTAGTAGATTTGTAAATACAGATAAATCCTCACTTCTAGCCCAAGTCACACGTATGGTACAGTCTTTGCAGTGCTGACAACTCAGCCCGGGCCTTGAGCTGCATTCCCGACTGTTATTTTGATTTTTGTCTTTTTTGAGACAGGATTTCCCTAACTATCAAAGTTGTCCTGACTGGGCTCAAACTTGTAATCTTCCTGCCTCAGCCTCCCAGAGTATTGCCACCACACCTGGCTGACAAAGTAAATCTGACTACAAATTCACCATAGAGATGATAAAAGTTCAGAGTTGTCAGATCTTAGTAATATAATTTTATACTAACACGTCAATATACTTATTGTCCTCTTTTTTTTTTTTTGGTATCAGGGATTTAACTCATGATCTCACACTTGCTGGCAGGCAGCAGGGCCACAGAGCTAAATCCCTAGCCCTCAGTGTTCTTAATGGCTTAGCATATTTTTCAAAATTTATTAAGGAATTTCTTTTCCCTGTGCTCTGTTCTCACCTCCTTCCCCTTCCACTGTATATATTCCTAATCCAGATATGCACTGGAAAACACAAGGGAGTGTACTTTTGTAGTTTTTTTAGGGATGATGATAAAGCAGCCTAAATATTTTGATGGACCGACAGTATGACTGACCTTCAGATACAGCTTTCTGGATAAATTATTCTGTGATATTAAGAAGTAAAAATAGCAGAATTCATTATGAATGTTGAGTTTCTTTCTCATACCTCACTGATCAGACATGTTTTCATTAGTTTCGATACTGACCACTACAAGTCAAGCTCTTTCTTGTTCAACGCAACCTGTGCCATTTGATGCACTTGGTTTTTAAAATATTTACTTTCCTTAAAAGAATTACCAATGTACCTATAAACCAAACATGTCTATCTTATTTTGCGGGCACTAAGTGACTGCCGGTTTCTAACTACCCTCTCATAATACACTGTAGTGAGACAGCACTGGTGTTCGGAAGAGACCATTGGAGGACTCTGACGAGTTCTCGCTACTGTAGAAATGACTTCTATAAGGCCAATGATACAACTCTATGCATGTGTGTGTGTGTGTGTGTGTGTGTGTGTGTGCCTGCACGAGCATGTATAAACTAGTTAAAATATGAGTTGATATATGTCAATGGCCTAAAAATTTAGTAGGGGGCTTCTGAAATTGCTCAAAGATTGTGATCTTATTTCACAAATGGAATTACCCAACATCACATGGTAAATATGATTTATCAACAGTCTAAGAATAAGTTTGGTTACAAGGACAGAGCGATATGTATATGACAGACAACTGGGAAATAACACAAAGCTGAAACTCAATTCCAACCCTCATGTCTTCCGAACACTTGATTTACTGGCTGTAACTAGCTCCTGCCACCTGGGGTTTTACACTATCAGGATTTTCTGGGAATATTTTATGAAATATTGTTTTTGGTAATCTAATTCAAATCAGTGTGACTCGATTCTCAGGGTAAGTCAGCAATACTGTCACACGTCAGAGTCAGAGATCCTGGTGTCCGGCAGTACGCGATTGCCTGAGCCTGCCTTCAGCATTCCTGTCCAAATGTTATTTACAACCACAGATTAATGGGATGTTCAGTATAAAAAATATGCAGAACAGAAAACATATAGAAAAGGAAAAAATAACTTGTAATCACAGAAGCTCAGAAACTCAGCATAACTTTTAATGATCATTCCCCTAAGTTTACTCTCATATGGTTTTGACAAAGTGCATATATAATCTACATACGGCTTTTCTGTGTTAAAAAATAAATATTTTACATTTTATGTAGATATTTTAGTGGCTATCTGATGTTCTGCCTTGGGGGTGTAACCATTACCCTAATGATGGCCTTTGAGATTTTCATTTTTATAATAATAAAAAAAACTATACACATATTTGGCATAAACTTTCTAAGTGTTCTTATTATTTAAAGTATGTTTATTCAAATAGGATTACTGCTTCAAAATAATTTAAAAGCTCTTGACTTACACTGTCAAGTTACTTCTCCAAATAATTGTAAAAACTCTGTATTCACACTAGCAAAACATGAGAGGTCCTACTTAACCATATTTTTAAACATTTAACATTATGAGAGTTTTCACTTAACTATGTTTTTTAAGATTTAACTTTATCATATTTTTAAAATACTGAATAATTCTGTGATTTGCAAAGTCTTTAGATAAAAATTTCAATTGGGATTTTGTCTAAGAAACATTTCTAAGATCTCTTACAAAATCAACAGTAGGCTAGCAAACACTTTTAAAATCTTTTTATCAATTATTCAGTGAAAATTAAATATTCTGGAAACTCTCAAGTATAACAGTAAGTCTGTAAATTAGAACTAAGGGCAAAAACAGTATCTGATACATGTTATGAACTCAATGGGAAATGGAATTAAAAAGAATACTCTAATCACATAGTCAAGACTACTAATTAAACTTTTTAAAATGCCTATTGAAAATTCAATTCATTCTTAATCTTTGTAGTTAATTTAGTCTATTGGTAATAGTATAAAAGTTTTTTCTATCCTTTTAATTTCCTTCGCAGATGAATTAATTCATTTACTTTACGGTCCATGATATATACAGATTTATTTCTAGTATTTCCTTTATTGTTTACATTTATCATGAGTTTTCTTTTTCCTCTGCTTCCCTCTGGCGTTAATGTATTTTCAGTTTATTCAGATAAGTTTCATATTTGTAATCAGTCTTAACATTTTACCAGAATGTTTAAATCAGTGAAGTCTAATGCAAATAGTGTTACTATTCTTTTCCAGAACAAGACATGGAAATCAGAAAATTCTAACTTAGTTCACACTTTTCCATGTTGCAGGTTCATAATGTGTATAATACAGCTCCATCTTCTTTTCAGCTGTTTTTGATTGGACTTAATTTTTTGTTTGCTTTTTTGAATAGGGTTTTGCTGTGCTGGCCCTGCTGGCCTTGCACTTCCTGGACTGACCCACAGGCCTCAGCCTTTCCAGGAATTGAGTCTTTAGGTATATCCTGCTCACCCCCACACCTAGATTTTCCTCTATTTTAAAACATCAAGTCTTAATTTAGACTCCTGGGAATTTACTCAGTGAGGATTTTTGAGTATTAAATCTTTTCAATTACATGAAAACTTTTTAATAGTTTAGTTTTTTGAGTAATAAATGTTGGGTTTCTTCATTCTATCCTCTCTGTGCTTTGACATCTTTTACAGAATCATTCTCTTTATCTTTCTTCTCTGTGTTGGGGTAAGGGCATGAGATAAATACTAGTTTACTAAATTTTTCTTCAGCCTTATCTAGAGCTATTTTGGATCTCATCTTAAATCTTCTATTGTTTTAAATTGCAGTAGTCATGCTTAAATCTCTAGACATTTACTTGATTTTTTCCCAAGGTGTCAGTTCTTTTAACACGATTCTACTCTTTTATTGTGTTTATAAGCCCTTTAAAGTACAGTAATATTCATTGTTGCTTACTGGGTAGTGTGACTCTGACTGTACAGAGTCCATGGGCTGTTTCCAAGATTTAGCTATCACAAACTGAGTTGCTATAAACATGGGTGCACATATGTCACTGTGGTATGATTTGTTTAATTCTTTTGTGTAGATACCTAGCAGGGAAGTAGCAAGGATCAAATAGTACTTCAAATCTTAGCTTTTTGAGGAATCTCACACTGATTTCCACAGTGGTTGCACTAGTCTGCATTCCCACCAACAGTGGAGAAGGGTTCCTTTCTCCCCCTGGATCCACCAGTGTTTGGTGTTGGTTGATTTCATGATAGCAGCCACTCTTTGTGGAGTGAGATGGAATCTCAGTGTTGTTTCCATCTGCATCTCTTGAATGACTGGTGATGTTGAACATTTTTTCATGTTTCTTTGCTGCCTTTACTTCTTCACCTGAAAATGCCCATTTCTGTATTGGGAATTTAAATTTGGAGGAGTTGATTTTTGAGTTATTTATGTGTTCTAGATAGTATTCCTTTGTCCAAGAAATAGTTGGTACAGTTTTTTCCCCAATTTGTGCAGTCTCTTTTTGCTCTGTTGGTGGTTTCTCTTGCTGTGCAGAAACTTTTTAATAAGATGAGATCCCAATTGTTAATTGTTTCTGCTAGTTCCTATGATGCTGAGGTTTTGTTCATAAAGTCTTTCCCTATGCCAATGTCCTCAAGAGTTCTACCTAACCTATTTTCCAGCAGGTTTAGGCTTTGCTTTCATATTTAGGTCTCTAATTCAATCTGATTTTAGGTTGGTGCATGGTGAAAGGCATGGATCTAGCTTTAATCATTGGCAGGTTGAAACCCAGTTTTTCCACTACTGTTTATTAAAGAGCCTGTCTTTTCTCTATTTAGGGCGCTTGGCTCCATGGTCAAAGACGAGGTGGCTTGGTATGTCTGGGGTTGTTTCTGCATCTTTTAGTCTGTTCCTTTGATCCTGTGGTCTGTCTCGTTGCTAGTATCATACTGTTTTTATCAGTACCTTTGTTGTATACTGTCAAGCTAGGGATTGTGATTCCACTGCCATATCCTTGTTTTCTAGAATTGCTTTTGCTGTTCTAGGTCTCTTTTGGTTCTAGGATGAATTTTTGGAACATTTTCTCTAGACCTGTGAAATACACTGTTGGATTTCAATCAAGATTGCATTGAATCTGTATAGTAGTTTTTGGTATCATTTTCTTAGTCTCCATTGTACTTACTTCTCCTCTGATCCTTATAATTTCTTCCCTTGTATGAGTCTTGGGTTTATCTTCCTCTTCTTTTTTCTAGAAGTTTGAGGTTCAACAATAGGTTGTTTATTTGAGCTTGCTCTCTTTTCCTGGTGTGGTCATTCACTGCTATGAATTTTCCTCATAGCATTACTTTCACTGTGTCCCATCAATTCTCGTATATGTACTGGCATTATCATCCAACTGTAAAAACTGTCTAATTTTTTCTTTAATTTTTTCTGTGACCGATTGGTTATTCAGGAGAGTATTATTCAATTTCCATGTGTTTATGAAGTTCTTGCAATTTCTTTTGCTGTTGATCTCCAATTTCAAGGCACTGTGGTCTGATACTGTACAGGAGATAAGTTCAATTCTTTTGCACTTACTTAAGTTCTATGAACTAACATATTGTCTGTTTGGAGAATGACCCATGTGTAGGTGAGAAGAATGTGTATTCTGATTTTGTGAGGTGGGATACTCTACAGACATCTATTAAGTCCATTTGTTCAAAAGTTTGGTTTAGTTCTAGTATTTGCTTATTGATTTTTCTGTCTAGTTGATCTGTCTGTTTGTGACAGTAGGATGTTGATGTCCCCCACTACTATTGTATTAGTGCTTATTTGGCTTTTTACGTCCACTATTTATTTTATACAGTGGGGCATGCTAACATTTGGTGCGTACATATTTATGATTGTCATCTCCTCTTGGATTATTCCCTGTACAAGAATGTAGTGACCTTCTTCATCTCTCTTAATTAATTTTTGGTTTGAACTCAACTTTGTCTGCAAATAAGACTGCCACTTCTGCTCCTACAGTTTCTTATTGGCATGGAGAAGAGTTTTGCATCTTTTACTTTCAGTCTTTGGATTTCTTTTTCAATTAAGTGTTTCTTGGATACAACATATTTTGGATCTTGCTTCTTGATCTGTTCTTCCAGTCCATTTCTTTTAATTGGTGAACTGAGGCCACTGACAGTTATAACTTGTATGTGCTGACTTGCATTTGTCATGATATTTTTCTGTAGTTGGCCCTCATTATTATTTTCCCCTCTGCCATTTAATCTCTTGTCCTGCCTAGTGCCTTCCTTCTGTTAGGCCTCAGAGTCTTGGGCCTTATTATCTTTTTCAAGGATACTATTTAGAATATTTTGTAATGCAGGTTTAGTGTTCACAAAGTATCTCAGTTGTTCTTTGTCAATGAAATATCTTATTTACCCATCACTTTTGAAAAATAGTCCTGCAGAATTCATTGTCACTATTATATGCCTAGTTGTAGGTTTTGTTTTGTTTTTACAATCACAGTTAATTTGGGTCCTGTATGCCTCATTTATCTGCATGTGAAATTCTTTTCTCTTGAGAAAATTTCTGCCATTACATCCACGAACAATTTCTTAATGTCATTTACACTGTTTCTTTGTTGACTCTGATCAGTGTTAAATTGTTCTTCTTTGCATTATCTACCAGCTGATGGGTTGAGTTCTCATGGCCCCTTACCATTTTAAAGGCATCTTTCCTGGTCACTAATGGCAATCCTGTCTTCTATGTCTGAAATTCTTCAGATGCACTAGCTATACTACCATGTAAGCTTTCAATGGAGTTTTTAATCTCTTGAATTTCTGTTTGAATCTGTTTATTGGATTCCATCATGTTCCTAAGTTCCTCTATTTTTTAAAATCTGTATTATTCACCCTGATCATCATCTGTGCTATTGAGACATTATTTCTTATTTCATTGTTTCCAGATTCTCTTTCATGGCCAGTTCAGGGTCCATGTGGTCTTACTTCAGTGTGGTATGTTGCATTAGTCCCTAATTTTCCCTTTGGAGATTTTTTTTTCTCATTTTGATTTTTTTGCCTTTGTTAGTGTTTTTGGTTTAATTTCTGGGTTAATGCCTATAAATTGCTTGTTCTAAGTATCTTTCTTGATAGTATTTTGAACCCTTAAGAAATGATTTCTTCCTGTGTTGTCCTGCTGGTATCATTCATACTAAAGTCTCTGCATACGTCCCAGGGCAAACCCAGCTCTTTCTGTGTAGATGCAGATTCTGGGCCTGAGTCTTGTGAGAAGTCAGCATATAAGTACTATTTAGGTGGGGCAGAGTGGCTCAGCGCAGGCCTTATCCAAGTCCCAATCTCAGAGCTGCCACATACCTTAGTCTCAATTTAGCTTTTTTTTTTTTTTTTTTTTTTTGAGACAGGCTCTCGCTTTGTAGTTCAGGCTGGCCCTGAGCTCGCTATGGAGCCCAGGCAAGCCTGGAACTCAGCAATCTTCCTGCCTCTGCCTCCCGAGTGCTGGGATTTGAACTTAGCTTTTTTAAAATGCTGCAGTACATGATTTAAGTGACTCTGAGTGCCATTTACATCCATTAATTTGAATTTCTCTATTGTAGCAGATACGCACATTATTATGAAAGTTATTTGTATGTGAATTTGAGTAGATTTAGAGATGATATTTCATATTTGATTCTATGGTAACAGGTAAATTTTAATTTGAGATATTATAATATTACTGAAGAACTATTTTAAGTAAATGCTAAATGATGCAATTTGCAACTTTTTGGCTACCTTTCTTGTCTCAGTCTTTTTCTTAATACAGACCTTGTCCTCTTGTAGGCTTTGCAGTTTCGTCTTTAGAAATCCTTCTGTTTTGCAAAGTAAGGGCCAAAGTAACTATTTCTTGGCAAGACTTTGGCAGAAATACTCCATCAGAAACACTAAACTTACTGGCAAACAAAGTATAGTGGTCACCGTTAACTGCTACAACTCCACAGCACAGCAATATCTCTGTGGTTTCCAGAATAGAGGAGATCCATAGCAGTGTAGACTAGGATCCTCTGTCAGGTTCCAGTAGATATGAGAAGGTAGGTAACAGAGTTTACCAACTTAGCAGGTAGCCAATCAGAGCAGCAGAAATAACTAGCCCTTTAACTGAGTATTATTAATCCACACATCAAGTTTTTCAGTCTCACAAAAGACTTGGTAGAAAACAAAAGAAACAAACAAACAAACAAAAATTGCCTCGTGCAGCCTTCCTGTTCCTCCCTCTTTATACACACTCTCCAGAGCATCGCTACTGAGAAACATTCATCAGGGAAAGTCTACTATACTAATGTGGTAAGAAATCACCTAGGTATTGAGGAGTTCTGTGCCATGCAAGCCTTACTTTGCACAGTTCAGGTCTGTGTTTAATAAATGCCATACTCTAGAAAGTGTCACTTTGTACAACCAAGAAAAGATCCAAAGGCCCAACCAGTGGCAATGTTTTCCTCATTAAATAGCCCATTCTTAGTGTTTTTCAAGATGCACCATAGAAATAGTGGATGTTAAATCATCAAGGCTAAACTATTATACTGAGAGAGGGAAATAGCTTAAGAGAGGAAAAAACTCCAACATTACTACTTCTCAGTCACATGCATCAGTATGTTCCTCAGAAAAGGAAAATACTAAATGAGAAAAATGTTGGAAAAATTGACTTGTAACTTTTATGCTGTTATTTTAATCCTCAATTCAAACTCCGGCCTAGGGCACCATCCCCGTTTGCCTGGATAAATGGCTAGAAAACAGCTGTGTTCTCTTCATCCTCGCACTTGTGGTACCAGCCTAGCAGGCAGCTCGGCGCCTTCCCAGCCGCAGTCGGAGGGTGCTCGGCATCAGCGAGCCGCCGGCGGGTGCAGCGTGCCGGAGACGCAGACACAAGACACCGCCGGCTCGTTACTCACTTGAGCAGCGCCGTTGGCACTTTGCATTTTAAGTAAGATTTGCTTTGCAAAGGTCCTTGTGTGTATAGACTTTGGTAAACAAAAGTTTGTATATATGGTGAAAACAAAATACTTTTTTTTTTTTAACAAATACAAATATCTCTGCACAAATACATTTGGTTGCTTGTAGTCTGCAAGCAATGTATAACGTGCTATGCAGCCTGCTAACATCCGGCCACCGTGAGATCACACGCAGGGGTCACACAGTGCTGGCTCCTTCTCCCTGCTCAGGTGTGACATCGGGGTCACGGGAAGGGGTCACTGTGAACACAGCAGAGACCCTCCAAGAGAAAAGTTCGTATCTGACAAACTCTCCAAGTATAGAAAGCAAATCACCTTCCCATTAGGAAAACAGAAGTTAACAAAGATCCCAAAACAAAAACAAAACAAAACAGGGACTATTTAACTTATAGCATCTATTGCAACTGAGTTAATTTCTTACACTTATTTTACAAGCTTAAGATTTATGTAAGTTAACATCATATCCTTATTCTAACTAGTAATAAAACCCCGGCACGCTCCAAGCGCCATCACGATGTTCTTACAAAACCACCATGGAAAGCTGCTAAGTCCGCCTGTAAAAGGACGCGCCACCCCCGCGTGGCTCACAGCACGGGCGTGGTGCGCGCCACGGACTGAGGAACAAGGCGCTGTCTTCGTGTCTCTGGGAAGTCAGTCTGACGCCCTGAGGAGTCTGGGGCGCGCTCTGCTGCGCACTGGGAAAGCTGAGCACGAATCCCGCGGTCTGGCGAGAATCACCGACTCGCGGCCCGCTTGTGGCAAAGCCAGGCTGCCTGTCATCTGTCAGCTGGACACAGTTATTCATCACTGTTTCCCGAGAGACTGGTTTTATCCAGTTTTGAGAGAAAGCTGGGATCCCGCTACAGGATTGCGGCTGTATTGCTGCTCAGAGTTCCGCCTCTCTCAGACTTCCCTCCCAGCCACCGCGCGGTGCAGCGCCAGGCCGCGGCCACTTACTCTGCATGCAGAGCCCGTCCGTGCAGTTCTTGGACTGCAGCACCAGCCCTTCGCAGTCCTTGCCGCCGTTCTTGGGGGCCGGCGCTGTGCACTCCCTCCGGCGCCAGTGGGTGCACTCGGTCCCACAGGGGGACCACTTGCTCCAGGACGTCCAGCGGCCGTCCACTGCCACGGAAAAAGCCAGAGACGCCAGGTCACGCGAGAACCAGCGAACGAGGGGGGAAGGGTGCAGAGCTCCGTGCACGTGACCACGGTGAAGCGCGGGAGCAAGCGCCCCAGCCGGAGGCGTGCAGGCGGCCCCGCCCCGGGGGTGTGGCTGCCTCCGCCCCGCCCCTCGCTGCCCAAGCCGGAGGCTTCCGGGGCTCGGGGAAGCAGAGCTGTGCCCAGACCTGTGTACACTTAGCTCACGGCGGTGCCCTTTTCCTTCTCAAGGGGAAACGTCCTCATTTTGTACTGAAAGTAGGAAGAGCCTCTTTACAGAGCTCAGATTCCTTCGTTCATAGTTTGATGTAGACAGTGAACGTCAACTTGCACGGAGTTTGGAGAGAAGGCTCGAGCGTGGGCACCTGCGCACCCAGGCTTCCTCTCCTCCCACTGCCTCTCTCTCCTCATACCCGCCCGTCTACGGCTTAGGGACCTTTTATATCAGGACCTGTGTGCAGTACATACTGTCTGCATGTGTGTTTTACACATCCTAAATTTTAAAACATTTTCTCCCCCCTCCCCTCCTCTTTTCCTCTCCATCTCCAGATTCCCCTTTTCATTTGCAAAAGATCTGTTTCTTATGGGCCTATCCTCCATTTTATTTTGTACATCAATATTTATACTTTATGTTTCTCATGTGAGAGAAGCTATGTGATACTGACCCTTGTGTGTCGGATTTATATACTTTCTTTTAACAGAGATGCTGTTTCATTCTTAAAATGATTATTTTCCATTTATTATTTGATGACTTCATGTTGTGATGATATATTCATTTATATTTACTAAAAATACTATTTAACCAAGTTCTTAACTTTTCTAGCCATTTATTTAAAATTCAGTTACTTTCTTATTTTTACAGCTGACTCATAAGCACTTTTGATGATAATGAGTTGAAATACCTGTATTTTAAAAATGCAACTTAAATCCCAATTTGAAAAACATACAGTAAATTTCATTGTCATATTTTAATAGGAATTCTAAGTTTCTCATGGAAATAGGATAGAAATGTTGAAATAAATTTTTAAAAAATATTTATTTCCCTGAAATACATGACTATGAGTATCTGCATTCCATGTAAAATAATGCCAACATCATGTTTTTAATATACATTTAAAACATATCTATTGATAAAAGTGGCATAAGTTGTAATGGTTTATGTAATGGGAAAATCTACACATTCCCTTGGCCTAGCTACTGTGTGAATATATCATACAATGTACCTAAAGATGTAAACATGTGCATATAAAAGATGAGGAAAGCATTAGTGTCTCTATCACACAGAGCCTGCTGTACAAACAAGGTCCAAGTTTCTGGGGCAAAGATATTCGCTTTCCCCTGATACTGAGCTAGTATTTTTGCATTCACCCCCCCCCACACTATACTGACACACGCACATATATTCACACATGTGTACCCACACACATTGCATACATTTCAGATTAATCAATGCATGTTTAATTGTGATAATTAGCAACTAGGTAAAATATAGGATGGCATAGGATAAAAATTTCAAATTTTAAGCCTAGATGTCAAAATTTGTTCCGTAAATAAAGGCTCTGAGACAGTTCAGTGTGAGAGACTATTTTGATACTTGGATATCACACTGGGAAATGTAACACGCAGATTACATTATTCTACCCAGTAGATTTCTTACAAAGGTGAAGTGAACAGAACTCAGGAATCTGTATATCTAGACAATATACCTAGTCGAGGGTAACAAAATGCCTATTCTCTGAGCACAGTAAATTTAGGGCTATTTCAAAATAATTTTAACTTAACTTTGTGATCTTTACATGACTACCCACTTGAATGGTTTTGGCAAGTGCTAATTTCACATTACCTAGCAGCAGGCGTGGGTGGCTCTCACAGGATGATGCCCGGGGTAGAGGGACGCACTGGCCATCGGTGCTGTCCTGCGCCTCACGGCATAGAGGACCCGGTGCAGACAACGAGGAGCCGACTGCAGTGTGTTTTCAGAGTCCACTGTCCCACAGGTCACAGTGCTTTCCCTTCTTTTAATTCACTCCAAATGTTTTCCTTGCTTTTCCCCAGAAACTGACACCACAGATTATGATATAAAACCTTTGTTAAATTTCTTTTTCAATTAATTGCTATGGTTTTCTGAAGATCAGATGTTATTGATAAACGTGTAGCTTTCTAAGCCATTCAGTCCCCTGAATTACAGGATCTGGTGTTCGTGGCTCCAGTGGACATTGTAGGGGGCTCATGTGCAGGAGTGTTCTGCTGCTGTTTCGTGTTACTCTGCACGTTTGGGTAACAGAGTTAAGTGTCTGTTGGAGGAATTACTAGACCTTCCAGCAATGTAAACACTGAATGTAGAATGAATTTAAATGCTGTTTATTACATCTTTAAGTCAAAGTTAAGGCCTTTGCTGTATTTCTGAAACCTAGTTTTAGAAGGATGGAAACATGGGTAACGGGCCTGGTGTCCTTACCTGGGCACAGCGTAGTACAGGCTATTTTCTGCACGCTCTGCCCCTCGCAGAAGGCGCCGCCGTTGAGTGGAGCTGGGTTGGTACAGGTCCTCGTGCGCTTCTGGTACCCGCGTCCGCAGCGGCTGTTACACACGGACCACTCTGACCAGGTGGACCAGCCCCCGTTGACTGAAACGAGGTGAGTCGTGCAAAGCGGTTACACATCTCCACCCACACACCAAACACACAACCTACGCACTACACACACAGCATCATCTCATGGCGACCATGGAAAAGCCTAAAACATCAAAACTAGGAGAGGACATAAGCATAATTTCACAGTTTCATCACATACCTGAAGAAACTAAACACAGAGATAAACCAAATTATTGACAAAGACTGAGTCACGCAGAATAGCAAATATAGCTGAATTTTCTTTTTGTTTGCTAATGTTCTTTTATACACACACACACACACACACACACACACATGTACCTTTACCTAGTCAAGGTCTAAAAATTACTTTGCACAGTTTATCTCATATAGTAATTGTTTACACCCTTAAGCCATGGCTGCAAATGGATCTGGTCCTGGGAGCCAACTAACAATCACGTAGCCTTCCTAAAAACCATGCTTCGTTATTTTTCTGTAACACATCAAGGTTTATCACTTTCTGAGGATTCTTAGTTTCATAAACTTGTGAGCGAAGCTAGTGAGGAGAGCCAACCTCAGTGCCGGGGCTGTAAACAAACGGACTGGCGATCCGATGGCACAGCAGTCCAGGAGGTTACTGAAATGGACACGGGCTTGTGTGGAGTGTCATGGTGACATTTGAGGGCCTGTTGGCATGCGTGGTTAAACACCTGTGTCCCATCACGACTGGCACCACTTATCTCCAGCGCACTCCTTCCATAAAATGCCCTGATTATTTGGGGTTTTTTGAAAAGTAGTTAAATCATGTGAGTTTATGCAATTATTGCAATGAATTAATTTCTATTGGAAGTTATTTGCTGGTAAATGCATTTGCCTCCCTAAGTAACTAAAGGTGTATGTGCATATAATTTGCTCAGCAAGTTACCGTCTAGAAACCTAGCAAGAATATATTCATATAGACAAAGATATTTTTCACACCAGATTTTTAAAAATAAAGATAAGCAGTTAAAAACATCTGTAAAGTTCAAAACCAGGAAGCTATGTAAGTGTCTGTGATGGATTCTTTAGAGCAGCCATTGGCATGAGACCACAGAATGCCATTTAATAATGTGTAAGTATTTTCATGTTATATTTTAAGTAAAATAGATCTTATTTTTAAAATCCCATTTATGCGTAGACTATATCAATGGTATAAATATTAATTCCTTTAAAAATATTATCTTTAGATGATAGGATTATAATACTTGCAGGTGTTTTTCCTTAGGCCTTTTCAGTGTTTCTAGAATTTCTCTCATGGATGGATATTTGAAATCTACAATGACACTAGCAAAAGTGTGTTTTGCAGACTGAAAACAAGACGTGCTGGCCAGGCGTGCCTCCCTGCGGAGTCGGGTCAGGGCGGCCTATGAACCGCAGACAACCTGACTTAACGAAGCCATAAAAAGCGCAAGCAGATGGTTGCTATGGAAGGTTTCAGATAGTGTTTTAAAAAGAACTTAACCTATTTGACTTCATAAAATTCAAAATGTCGTGGAATTGTTAGTCTGAACCTCTTGCTGCCATACTGTCAAGTTGGTATTTTGGAGTTATAGAAGCAACACACTGCTCCACTGAAACTTCAATGAAAAGTAAATAACCAGAAACTTTGAGAGACACAAACATATTTGTAGCTCTAAGTTCTTCTTTGATTTCCAGAGAAGACGACAATGCTCAGCGCACCTCGGCTTTGAAAGGTCAGTTAATGGAGCACCGAGTGCTGCAGCTCTGGATCTCCGGCCCTTGCTCCTGAGCCTGAGCTCTGAACACTTCGGTTACTTGCATTTGATTTTTCTGGAAAACAATGGAGTCGCTGCATTTGCAGATATTGAAAATATGTTCCACTTAGGAAAAGATTTGCATGTATATTAAATATCTATATAATGCATCTATATATAGCTTCTCTCATTAGTTATTTATGAATGGTACATGCTGTGATTGAGCCCATTTCTACTTTGCATTTCAAATACCATTAATCAAGTCTTTCAGGCTGTTCAGATAAAGATAAAAAGTAGGAAACCCTTTATTGTGATTGAAGACGCACAAATGCTTACAACTCAACATAGCCATTATCTGGGCTAGGAAATTAAATCGCACAGTAATCATGGAATTAAAAAGAATGCATGCATCTGTCCTGTAATTAAAACAGCAGTCTTGAAACACTTCAATGCTCAGGCTCAGAACATCACGATGGCCTCTGTTCTCATAGCGCCCCCCCCCCAAGCCCTCATTCTCTGGGGCGCTACTGCAGGGACAGAAAATGTTCACCTGCGCGGTTCCAGAGATCGGTCAGCTTGACCTAAGAGCGAAACTAGCAGAGCAGAGATGTGCAGGAGAAAAGCATTTCCATTCATTTAATACAAGTTTTACATGGCATGTGAATCTTCGTTATGGCACTGGCATGGAACAGTCTCCTGCTGAACTGGACTAAAAGTGTAAGTTTTGAGAATGTGAGTAAATTATGCGATAGGGCTGAAGTCTATTTTTTGTTTGTTTTTTGAGACAGGGTCTCGCTTTGTAGTTCAGGCTGGACCTGAGATCACTCTGTTTCCCAGGCAAACCCTGAACTCAGCAGTCTTCCTGCCTCTGCCTCCCGAGAGCTGGGATCACAGACGTGAGCCATGAGCCACCACACCCGGCCCTGTGGTGTGTGGTATTGATGGCTGGTGGGCGTGAGTCACCATGCCCAGCATTGTATGTGGTTACTGGCATCGAACTCAGGGCCTTGCGCTTGCGAGGCAGGTGCCAGAACCATTGAGCTAAATCTGCAGCCCATGAAGACTGTTATTTTTAAGATTTATTTAGCACTGTTTTGGTCTCAATTTCTCATCCTTAATGATCAGAGTGTTATTTTCCTTCTAGTATACGGGAAGGACCTTTACATGGGTATCTTGGTTTTTTCGCTCTTAAGAAAAAGAAGAAAGGGCCGAGCAGCGCCTGGGAGCGGCAGCCGGGACCTTCCCCGTCCTAGAAGCCGAGCGCCAGGGGCTGGAGACCTCAGCCCGTCTCCCTCGGGCGGTCTGGGCGCTGTGAACCCGCTCAGGCCTCGCATCCCCTCACGGCGCGCCACAGACAACGGGAGCACGAAACACATTTTTCTCTTGCAATCCGTGTTCCTTGATTGTTTCAGGTGACCTAGATGATTTCACGCAAAAGATTTTCAAAATCGCCACCTGCGGCGTGAACGGCCCGCCTGCGTCCGCGGGGCGCCGGGAGGAGCCGGCCCCCGAGCCCGAGCCCCGAGCTCACTCACCGTAGACGATGACCGTGGCCGTGGTGCTTCGCCTCTTCGCCACGATGTTCTTGGCGACGCAGGTGTAGTTGGCGGTGTCCGCGAGGCGGGCCTGCTTTATGATGAGGTTGTGGTCGATCGTGATGTAGAAATTCCGGTCTTCAACGGGGTCAATTATGTCTTCATTTTTCAGCCATTCCACCTGCAGGTGCACAAGGGGCCCGCGTGAGTCCCCGCCAGCCTCCCTCCACGGCCGCGTGGCTGGCTCCCGCGTGGAGCCGCCCAGCGTCACCCACGCCGTGAACTTCTGCAGGATGCGGACGGGACGAGCTGGGGCCGTGTGAGCCTCTCGCCCGCCAAACGCGCGGTTCCGTCTGCGCTGCGCTATTCCCACAGGGCGGTGAGCCGGCCGGGAGCACAGCGTGGAAACACAGCGTGGAAACTTTCCACGCAGCCCGCGGCCGGAACCGACACCGCGTCCCCGCTCCCAGGCCGGCCAGAGGAACGGGCCGCGCTGCAGGCTGACTCCAGCCGTCTGCTCTTGCGCTTTGCTCTTGGCCACTGACCTGCTGCTTCCCAGAAGAGGATAGAAGGACATAAAAACAGCTCCAAAGGCATCTCAGACATCGTGGGGCTCTAATAAAATAACCTCTGAATGATTATGATTTAGATGCCGCTTCACTGCAGCATATGGATTAAATTTCCCTGAAAATGCATAGGCTTTAAAATGTAGCAAAGCATATATCTACAGATACATCTATGCCAAAATATCTGGGGAAAAAAAGGTTTTCTACCAAGCCTCAGTATAATCCAAATATTGTGTAAATCAAATTCAAATATCCCTCAATATATACCCCCCATCTCCTATCTTCAAAGCTTTGTTTCATGGTTGCTTTTCAGGAGTACAACCTAGGACAGGACTGTTCAGAGCTAACGAATTATTTTATGCAAATGATACCAATTTAGCAAAAATGATACTATTCTTGCTAAAAAGAGAGGGGGAAATATACCTGTGCAAACTATTCTTCTGGAAGGCAAACTTTTTTTTTTTTTAATCAAGACTGAGGTTTTCTTTCTTCCTTCCTTTGAAGGTTTTTTCCCATAAAGCAAAACAACCCTGCTATTTACCACACTGAACTCTCCTTTGCATTAGAGCGGCGATGGATACAACTAACCTTTAGTGGTAGGGGGTCAATATTGTTGCCATTTTCAAAATTTTAAAGAGCTTCTCCAGCACCGCAAGAGCTCTAGCAATTAATCTCTAAATCTGTCAGTGGGTTGACATAGCTCAGTTCTAAATTTTGACTAATGCAGAGACTCTCAATGCTCCTCTAATCCTTCAAAGAAAGCCCGCTGTTTAAAGGGGAAAACAAAAACCAACGACAATCCCAAAATACAGAAGTGGACGAGGAGGTAGATTAGAGCAACTCTTTGTAATGATGTAAATTTCAAAATAAACATTCTTGATATTTGCTCTCGGGGCACTGAGAAAGAGAATGGATTTTTAAAAGCTGCACTTTATTTTCAAACAGCAACTACGCATTCCTTTGGCCTGGATCTCTGCAAAGTCTGCCCCTGAGGGTGCTGATACGACCTTCCTGGAAGTGACCGGGAAAGGAAGCAAGAGGTATTTTGCCGGAATCCTGCGTGGGCATAATCAAAACTCGACATTCCTATTTTTTGAGCTCAGTCCTTACCTGGGTTACCCATGGTGACCCCTAAAGACAGCTTTCCACACAGAGAAGGCACCGGCGGCTCCTGTGGGTTGGTGTTAGAGCCTCTCCATTGTCTGTACCCAGAAGCTTCTCTCTCCAACAGTCACAGCTGCTTCTCTTTTTTTGAACCCACCTTTAGACCCCTGGGTCCCCCGGCCTAGAAATGCCTCGAAGTTCACAAGCCCGTGAAAGTCTCCATTGTGCCCCTGGCCAGCGGGTCCAGAAACACAGCTCTGTCCACTTGGGTCAGAACGTGCGCTGTCGGTCTGCAGAGGTCCACGGGGGTCAGGGTAAAGCTGTGTCCTTGACACTCTGCCATGTACACTACGCTTTGGCTTCTCTTTCTGTCCTGTCTGCTCCGCAGCTCTGAGCGGTCCTGGGGACACTTCCTCAAAGGCGACTACAGTCAAAACTGGGAGGCTTGCGTGTAGAGAACCTTACCTACATCCTGGCCGCTCTCAGTGCCTTTGCTTTCAATCTCGTGCCATCGATACCGTGCGGTTTCCACACCTCTGCAGTTACCCTCAGGCTTACAGTCATTTAGCCAATAGTTTCTGATTATTGTAAAAACCAGAAACATGACACTTCCAGTATTTCGTGCCCTCTCCGCCTGCATAATGCTGTTGGCGTCTGCACTTGCACATTCTGGGGCCAAGGTTTGCAACCCTGGCTTTACGACGGAACCCCTCAGAGGACATGAATGAATTCAACCCAGAGAACCTAAATCCAACCCAAACATATTTAGACTGCATGGTCTGAAGCGGTCCGTAGTTTTTAATCCTCCCGGTGGCCGTGACCGAACGCCACATGGCTGTTTCCGCATCGCCGTGAGTTAGAGACGCAGACGGCGGTGACTTCTGCACACGCAGAAGACCGACAAGGGCCCGCGTCACTGTCGCCGCAGCCCCAGCCTGCGTGTAGCTTCAGACACGCGCGCCGAGCCGTCTTCTGCCTCCTGCTCCGTGTTCTCGGAGCCCGAGGCCAACAGCCCCTCAGCAGCACCCGCGAGCGGCGACTGCGCCGCACCCGCTTGCTCTCACCCGCCGGCCCGGCTGTGCCGAGCGATCCCGACACGGCCCAGCGGCCCCTCCGCCCCGGCACCACCCGGGCCTGCGGTCTCCCCACACCCCGCCCTGGCAGGGGACGTGCCGACTCGGCCCCCCGAGCTGCTCACCCTAAATTCACGGAAACCGAGCACGCGTGGGCTCCCACGGCCTCCCTCTCCCGTCACTGCTCTCTGCCAGCCGCGGCCTCCAGCCCCTGTCCGCGGTCGCCGAGGAAACGCGAGGCCGGAAGCTCTTCCCCAGCTGCCCCCCAGTGGGTGGCGCGTCCCACGCCCCCGCGTGCCCCTCTCACTGGTGCTGCGCCCCTTCTCCCCTTCTTACTCCGGGGCAAGGTCCACGCAGTCCGTCTCTCCCCGAGCCGAGCCCTCCCCAGCGCTGAGCCGTGCGTGCCCCTGAGAGCCTGGCACCTGCCACCCTTCGCGTGAGACCCCCCAGCCACTGCGGTCCCTGGTCGCCCAGACTGCTCCGCTGGCCCTGCTGGCTCCGCAGCGCGGCCTCTGACGCTGCTCTGCTCAGCGCTTTGGTCCCTTCGAGGGACCAATCGCAACCTGCACCCGCCACCCCACGCGCGGCACACGCGCTGCCCTGAGTCCTAGTGTCTGTCCCCGGGCAGTGCGGGCCTGGGCCCCTGGCGCTGCTTCTCGGCCGGCCTGGCTCCTCTGGACACGGACCGGGCCGGGCTCTGCGCTGTGTCACTGTCCCCGGGGTCACGCGTTCTCTCTTCCGTGTTCGCCTCCTGGGGGAGCTAATCCAGCCTCCCGCAGAGGCTCCTAAGTTGATCTCGGGCCTGGCCCCCCCCACCTCTCCCCTCATCCAGCCCCCCCCCCCCCCTGTCTAAGAACAGGCTCCCACAGGGCCTGTGTGGGGCTGGGCCTCATGCAGCTCCTTTCGGGCCGGCTCAGCCCTCTGTCTCCGAGACCAAAAGCTCAGGCTCAGGCCCCGCCTCGTCCTGCCGCTCTTCACCCACTCACTGTGCCCAGCACGACAGCAATCCCACCAGCTCGCCTCTCTCCCACCTCCTTCTTGGTCTAAGTCGCAACCATTTTTCTCCTGCATTGTTGCAAGAAGTTTCTGCCTCACGTTCTGCTTTTTCCGTCAGTCCTGACTCTATCCTCACTGGCAGCAGTCGAGCCAAGCGACGCTGCAGCGCATCTCCACACGCTGCGGCTTCTCAGCTCACTGGGGTCCCGGCTGAAGTCTCCACAGGCCCGAGCCGGGCCGCGAGGCCTCTGCCCTCCCTCCTTCCCTCTGCCCTTCCGCCTGGCTCCTCCGCCGCCTCATCCACAGCCGGGTGCTCCTGCCTCGGGGACTCAGCGATGCGTCTGCTTGGGATAAGCTCTCCCTAGCCCACGGGTCTGCGTCCGCCTCTCCCTCCGGCCTCTGATCCAGCCCCCGCCAGG